>JAWQEG010003230.1:0-83870 GCA_033782935.1 Petrolisthes cinctipes
ACTATGCCACGAAACAAGCTCCTTCAATATGGGTGGTGTTTCGTGGCTATTGTTGAAGGACTCGCTAACCTTCAATTTTAACTTCAATTTTCTGGCTACATCACGGGGTTCCTTAAGGTGTCAGTGCAGTGTTGGTTTATCTAGATGAACTGATTCTTACAACCTATTCCAACTAAAATACCACCATCATTTTTGTCAATATTTGTCCTATTTACGGGCATAATTTGGAGGATTCGAGACGTTTTAATTAATGAATCAAAAGTTCACTATCCTCTAAGTGTTTCTGATTTTGATGCCACACCTTTATACGATAATGTTATTCTAATGTCTTCGTGTTTACAGAAGGGAGGGATAACAGAACTGGAACAAATTACTCTCCTTTCCAGTTTCTTATCATTAATGTTCTACACTCGTCACTCCTTCACTAACCTACTCTCTTCTATCAAAAGTATTTAGCAAGTAGTTTAATCATTCCCATCCCTTGTCTTTTCAGTCAAGTCAATCCCTTATTTCAATCTCTGCTAATTTCTTTTTCCCTACCCACCCTTCTTTATTTTACTCCTCCCTCTTTTGCTTTCTATTCCACTGTGTTTTCCTTTTATTCCTCCCCTTCTCGTCTTACAATCTTTATTAATATTGTCTCTCTCTCCTTCTAAACGTTTATTTCTCACTCTCACTCACCACTGTTTCGTCCCCTGCACACCTCTGCATCCTTCATTCATTCCTCCACAATCTCGTTCCTTCTCTTTCTAGCATGTTTCTCTTTAATTCCCCTCTATCTCCTTCTCACACACATTCCCTGACTTTCTTAATTCTATTTCACAGCTCACCATTGTTTGTTCGTTAATTTTCCCACTTTCCATCTTTTTTATTAACTATGTCAACACACACACACACACACACACACTCACTAAAACACATACACACACACACTCTCTCTCTCACTAGAACACACACACACACACACACACACACACACACACACACACACACACACACACACACACACATTCTCTCTCTCTCTCTCTCTCTCTCTCTCTCTCTCTCTCTCTCTCTCTCTCTCTCTCTCTCTCTCTCTCTCTCTCTCTCTCTCTCTCTCTCTCTCTCTCTCTCTCTCTCTCTCTCTCTCTCCTTTTTGTATATTTCTGTATTTTGGTGTCCTCCCTCTGTTTCCATCCTTCTCTTTTACCCTTTCAGTTTCCAAATTTCCACCTACCTCTCTTTCTCTTCTCTGGTTCTCGACACTCCTCCTTTCCCCTCTTTCGCAGCTTTACATCTTCCATTCGCCCCTCTTTCACACCCTTCTCTTCCTCCCCTTCAAATTTCCCTTCAATCTTTCTCAGCCTCCCCTCGACCCTTTCCTCTCACCGACACGTATCTCTGTTTTTCTCAACTCTCTCTCTCTCTCTCTCTCTCTCTCTCTCTCTCTCTCTCCTCTCTCTCTCTCTCTCTCTCTCTCTCTCTCTCTCTCTCTCTCCTTTTTTTCTCGTGTTTTGTAGCTCATCTTTCGGCACCAATATATTTAAAGAGATATAGGAGAAAGAGAGGACAGTGAAAGAATATACGAATATCAATATAGACAGACAGACATACAGAGAGAGAGAGAAGTCTGGAATCCTATTTCGTAGATAAAACTCCCTACTGGCCTTCGCTCTAAAGCCTTAACAAGTCCCAGAATTTGCTCTCACTCCTCCTCACACACTATTTTCTCTCTACTCCTAAATCTCTCCATTCCACCCTCCTTCCCTCTTTCTCTCAAACACACACACACACACACACACACACACACACACACACACACACACACACACACACACATATATATATATATATATATATATATATATTCGCTGAAATAACTAAGAAGGAACATACACTAATCTATAGCCAGTGGAATATTGCCAAGTAATTTGTACTATAACAAAGTCTCTTTATTAATGACAGAAAACAATTAAGGTAATTGTACTGTTTGATAAATTATCTCTTCTGTTCCTCCCCCCCCCCTCCCGAAAAAAAGAGAAAAAAAAAAGAACACTGAAGAGAAATGTGCTCTCCGACGTGCTCATAAAGACAAAGAGGGAGGAAGAAGAGACTGAGAGAAGATATTAATTTTCCTTTGGGCAAGGATAACAAATTGAAAGGAATTTCTACTAATGAACTTTCCTACAGTCATCAGAGACAAAAAGTGGAAATGGAATGATAAATTATCATCGTTCAATATGAAATAATAATAAAAAAGGTGAAAAAGACTCTCCAACTAAACTCCTGCACCCTTCATATTAACCCTCCTGCACACACACACACACACACACACACACACACACACACACACCAAGATATACATAATGTGATCCGTTGCTGTTCTTTATCTTTATAGAGGAACCACCACATTTTAATCATTTCTAGGACACACAATACACAGTCTTATTGAGATGTTGAATGGAAATCAGTCTATAATTGTTTTAAACATCTTGTTAACTAACGAAGAACAACATTAAAAACAAACGAGCAAACAAACAAACAAACATGAGTTAAATCAAAACAACATTGTAAACTCCATTTGCGAAGGTAAATATTAATATGCAGCAACGTTAGAAATCTCTTGACAAATTACAAACTTCGCCTGTAGCCTACAAACACATAGCATCATCAAGACAGCTGACATTTCGGTGTCTCTCTGAAGCAGCAAACATTATGGCGTCTACACTTGGGTTGTGTTTGTCTGGTACCAAGTCTCGCCAACTTTGTTCAGGCCACAACTCAGGCAATACAACCTCCAGATCAAACACCTCACACAAACTTGAGAAACTCACAACAATGGTGCCAGCTAATTGATCTTGCACAACACTTATGTCTCAGATTCGTTGCTCAGATATGGTCAGAAGCAATCAATATGATTATTACAAACACTCATGCCGTTACATTCGCTGACGGACTATTTTTGAACATCGATGAAACACTGTGAAACAAATCGTCCTCAGCAGAGCAGAAAATAATGTATTAATCATTTAGTGATTGCCACGCACGTCAGGTTAACACATTAGAAATATGAAAAGACGTAGAGAATCATAAATAAATTATTGGAATGTTTATACATATTAATACATCTCTTCCTCCTCCAACTAAATTACTATTACTACTACTACCACTACTACTACTACTACTACTACTACTACTACTACTACTACTACGGAAACTATCTATTTTAAAATCATATTCAGTTTTTTTATGACAATTATTGAATTATTATGTATTGATCTATAATAATTATTTATCCATTATTAATATTATCACTAACATTTTAGCAACTATCACCAGTATTATTTAATTTTCTTAATACCGTACTTTCTCTTTAATGAGCTAGAAATACAGTAATTTAAATAATATATATAATTATATATTCATACGTAAGCTAAATAATTATACTACCTTCACTGCCTCCACCTGGCCACTGTTAATATTTTATAATGGTGTAGGGCAGAGCAGAGCAGGGAGCCCAACCCGTCATCTTTAAATATTTATACCTGAGTGTGGCGATGGGTTACAGAAAATAATCACATTACATCACGGCATCCTGAACTCATTATTTAAACCTCCATCCCTGTAGTTGTCACACAGGTAATATATCATAAGTTTAGTCTGCATCACAAACACACCCGTATCAACTATCATCGTTTACAAACCTGTCACTCCTGCTACACACACACACACACACTTTGCAACTGACAACTGACGACATAATAAAAAAAATATTACGAGATCAAGTGACTCTAGATTATTGTAGCTCCGACTTGATTTCTCTTTTCCTCTCTCTCTCTCTCTCTCTCTCTCTCTCTCTCTCTCTCTCTCTCTCTCTCTCTCTCTCTCTCTCTCTCTCTCTCTCTCTGACCTTAACTTTACCCGTAACTTGCTTTAACTTCCTTGTTTTCGCTCTAATTGATTCGTTCTCGTCACCGGATTAACGAGTTGCCCTTCGCTCCTGTTCATCTTTCCCAGGTACACTGCTGCAAAAATTTCCCCTGCATCACTGGCCACGTATATGAAAATGGGAGGCCTCTGATTCCTTCTGACCATACCACGAAACAAGCTCCTTCCACAGAGGTGTTGTTTCGTGGCAATGTTTGAAGGACTCATTTACCTCTAATTTTCTGACTACAACACAGGGTCCCTTAACTAAATTTACCTTACCGTGCCTCTCCATTCCTGCATTACCTATCTCTGCAAATTCTTCCGCCTCTCCAAATTTCTCCTTCCCGTAAATCTCGAAGGTAGAGAATTATGACGGTCCCTTGAAACACGACTTTTCAACAACAACCCAAATTCTGCTACAGCATCTCCATGGAAGAACGGGTGCCAACTGTGTCCGTCATACTTGTACTAAAATATTAATAAATGACATAGCATCTGAATCATTGGGAGACAGACAGTGGGACTATATTCGTCCTCGGGTTTGTTAAGGAGTAACTCGGGGAATACATACGTCCTAGATCTAGAATACGACGGTGTGTGCAGAGAAAACACGACACACACACACACACACACACACACATACACACATACACACATACACACGCACACGCACACACACACACACACACACACACACACACAGCTCCCCGTCTTGGCTTCCCCGTGGGCCTTCCGTACACATAAACCAGGCAATAACGCGGCACAGATGACAAAGACGCACAACAAGAGTATCATTTTCGGCATACATTTCCATAACAAAATAATACAACGATAAAAAAGCCGTTTGGATGCGGCCCCCGTGCTGAGAGTTAAGGCGAGGGGGGGAAAGGAGGGATGGGGGAAGGAGTGGGATGGAGGGAGGTAGGAGGGAGGTAGGGGGGAGGGGAGGAAAGGCGGAATAAACATGGATAGGAGAGAGAGGGAAAAGGCAGATGGGAAAAAGGGTAGAAAAAAAAGAGGTGAAGAGGGAGAGACATTGGAGAGCGGTGTGTAGCATATAGGATATATATATATATATATATATATATATATATATATATATATATATATATATATATATCTATATATATATATATATATATATATATATATATATATATATATATATTTGTCCACTTTTCCCCTCTCCTTTCTTTCCCTCTTCTATACCTCCTATTTTCTCTCCTCCTCTTGTTTCATATTATCGTGATTGCTTTGCTTCTTTCTCTGTAAAGACTTTGATGTGACATACCACTCTATGCTCATTCATTATTCAGTTAGTTAGTTAGTTTATTCATCTATTCAGTTATTTATGTTATTAAAGCCCTTTTTTATAGAATTATATGCTTGCCTATATCCCCTAATCAAACCCGCAATGTATGTATCATCTTGTCTTTATATTTGTTTATTAGTTTTCATTTTGTTATCTATCTATCCCTCAATTATTCAGTTATCTGTCTACCCTAGCACTGAAAAAACCCATTTAATTGTTATATATGAGTTGGTATCCATTACAGCTCACACCAGAAGGATTCTCCATATCAGAAACAAGCATCTTATAATGCAAAAGTTATTAATATGCATCAAGTAACGAATATGAATATATCTCTCTCTCTCTCTCTCTCTCTCTCTCTCTCTCTCTCTTCTCTCTCTCTCTCTCTCTCTCTCTCTCTCCTCTCTCCATATTCATGTAACAAAACTATGTCTTGGTGTTAATAATGTTTTTGAGAAGAAAATGAGAGGGGACACTTGATTACTCTGTGTGTGAGTGTGTGTGTCTGTGTGTGTGTGTGTGTGTGTGTGTGTGTGTGTGTGTGTGTGTGTGTGTGTGTGTGTGTGTGTGTGTGTGTGTGTGTGTGTGTGTGTGTGTGTAGGTATTTACAGGGTGAAGGAAGGAAAGAAAGGAGGTGTTGATAAAATAGATGGAGACAGAAAGAAAGAAGGGAGGGAGAAGGGAGAGAAAGGTCTGGCGGTGAGAGATTGAGGGGAGAGAGGGAGAAGGTGAGAAAACCAGAGTCAAGAGGGTGGAGAAAAGAGGAGGTGAGGGGAACTAGTTAAGACCAGAAGAAGGAAATGGGGAAAAGGAATAAAGTGGGAAATAAATGAAAAATAAAATAAAAATAAAAAACAGTAGTGGAGTAAGAAAATGAAAATGAATGTATGAAAACCGAAGAAAAAAATATATAAGGAAAGGTTTGAAAATAGGAAAAGAGTAAATAAAGGGACGAGGAAGGATGGATTTGGTTGAAGGAAAACTGTGATGAGAAAAAATGAAGAAAAAGATAAACTAAGGATTGATGTATAGAGGAAATGAGGAGTGACAGGAGAGAATATAATTATGAACTACAAGGACAAGGAATTACGAGGACAGTAACAGCAGTACAGTACCTCACAAGATCTTATTACTCATATCGAAGAGTAGGGAGTGTTGAAATGGGAGGTGTGAGGGGAGATGAAAAAGATATAAGGTGGAAAAAATGTGGTTGTTGATGGGTGAGGTGTAAGGGTTGGGGTATGAGGGGTGACGGGTGGGGTGTGAGGGGTGACGGGTGGGGTGTGAGGGGTGACGGGTGGGGTATGAGGGGTGACGGGTGGTGTGTGAGGGGTGGCGGGTGGAGTATGAGGGTTGAGGTGTGAGGGGTGAGGTGTAAGGGTTGGGGTGTGAGGGGTGGCGGGTGAGGTATGAGGTGTGAGGGGTGGCGGGTAAAGTATGAGGGTTGAGGTATGAAGACTGACTGGTGAAACATGAGTGTTGAGGTGTGAGGGTTGAAGCATGAGGGGTGAGGGTTGACGGGTGAGGTATGAGGGATGACGAGTGAGGTGTAAGGGGTTATTATATCGGCGTGACCTGACTCAAGACCCACTACAGAGTCACATGGTATTACGTCATCATCAACATCATCATTATTATTATTATTATCGATATCGTATTCGTCAGGGAAGGGAAAGGCAGTATGTGGTAAAGAGGAGAGATGTTGTAGGAGTGAATAAAAAGTAAGAAAAAAGTAAGGTGGGATTGGGGATATGTTTGAACAAGGGTGAGGCAAGGATGGAGCAAGAGTGGGGTAAGGATGGAGGAAAGGTGAGGTAAGGATGGAGCGAGGGTGATGTAAGGATGGAACAAGGGTGAGGTAAGGATGGAACAAGGGTGAGGTACACTGTAATCCTAAGTTAGTCATACGTTAGTCAAATTGGTACGCTACTAAGCACTTAGTCAGGTCTCGTCCATTTTGACAAACTAGGTAAGTCACTGTATTCCTAAGTTAGTCAATCATTAGTCAAATTATTACATTAGTCAGAAGTCTGCCATTAGAGTAACATAAGTTAGTCATTTCTCGCCATCAGACTAACATACGTTAGTAATTTCTTAATCATAATGTACTGTATACTTCTAAACAGTTAGCCAATTGTCAGCAAATATCACACACACAGGCTTCAGTTTGCGTAAATAAATAAATATATCTATAAATGAAAATAAATATTTACATACATTTCACAGATATTCACTCTCTCTCTCTCTCTCTCTCTCTGATATATATTTCACAGTTATCTGTGCTCCGTTTTATACCGTGATAATAATGTTTTCATTAAAAAATATCTAATAAAGAGTTCTCCGAATCGATTTATTTTATTCATGCCCTCTCTAACTTAGTTACATAACAGGTCCCTAGCATCTCCACAACACTGATACTTCCACTACAAAACTTAGTCCCTTTGAATTATTCATTCTTCCCTACATCTTCTCATGCCATTATTTTCCATCTCTACCTTTATTTACCCTAACATAACCTAACATTATTAAACCTCTTCTGACCAACCCCTCTGATACTTCCACTACAAAACTTAGTCCCTTTGAATTAGTCACTCTTCCCTACATCTTGTAATGCCATTCTTTTCCATCCCTACCCATTTTCAACCTAACATAACCTAACATTATTAAACCTCTTCTGACCAACTCCTCTGATACTTCCACTACAAAACTTAGTCCCTTTGAATTAGTCACTCTTCACTACATCTTCTCATGCTATTCTTTTCCATCTCTACCTTTTTTTACCCTAACCTAACCTAACATTATTAAACCTCTTCTGACCAACCCTTCTCATACTTCCACTACAAAAGTTAGTCCCTTTGAATTAGTCACTCTTCCCCACATCTTGTTATGCCATTCTTTTTCATCTCAACCTATTTCCACCCTAACCTAACCTAACATTATTAAACCTATTTTGATAAACTCCTCTGATACTTCCACTACTAAACTTATTTCATTAGAATTAGTCACTATTCTCTACATCTTCTCATGCCATTATTTTCCATCTATACCCATTTTCAACCTAACCAAACCTAACATTATTAAACCTATTCTGACCAACTCCTTTGATACTTCCACTACAAAACTTAGTCCCTTTGAATTAGTCACTCTTCCCTACATCTTCTCATGCCATTCTTTTCCATCTCTACCTATTTCTACTCTAACCTAACCTAACCTAACATTATTAAACCTATTCTGACACACTCCTCTGATACTTCCACTACAAAACTTAGTCCCATTGAATTAGACACTCTTCCCTACATCTTCTCATGCCATTATTTTCCATCCCTACCCATTTTCAACCTAACCTAACATTATTAAACCTATTCTGACCAACTCCTCTGATACTTCCACTACAAAACTTAGTCCCATTGAATTAGACACTCTTCCCTACATCTTTTCATGCCATTATTTTCCATCCCTAGCCATTTCCACCCTAACCTAACCTAACATTATTAAACCTCTTCTCACCAACCCCTCTGATACTTCCACTACAAAACTTAGTCCCTTTGAATTAGTCATTCTTCTCTACATCTTCTCATGCCATTATTTTCCAATCTATACCCGTTTTCAACCTAACCTAACCTAACATTATTAAACCTATTTTGACCAACTCCTCTGATACTTCCACTACTAAACTTATTCCATTAGAATTAGTCACTCTTCCCTACATCTTCTCATGCCATTATTTTCCATCCCTTTGGTTTTTAACCTAACCTAACCTAACATTATTAAACCTATTCTGACTAACCCCTCTAATACTTTACTACAAAACTTAGTCCCTTTAAATTAGTCACTCTTCTCTACATCTTCTCATGCCATTCTTTTCCATCTCTACCTATTTTCACCCAAACCTAACCTAACATTAATAAACCTATTCTGACCAACCCCTCTTATACTTGTACAACAAAACTTAGTCCATTAGAATTATTCATTCTTCCCTACATCTTCTCATGCCATTATTTTCCATCCCTACCCTTTTTTAACCTAACCTAACCTAACATTATTAAACCTATTCTGACAAACCCCTCTGATACTTCCACTACAAAACTTAGTCCCTTTAAATTAGTCACTCTTCTCTACATCTTCTCATGCCATTATTTTCTGTTCCTACCCATTTTTAACCTAACCTAACCTAACATTATTAAACCTATTCTGACCAACCCCTCTGATAGTTCCACTACAAAACTTAGTCCCTTTGAATTAGTCACTCTTCCCCCCATCTTGTTATGCCATTCATTTTCATCTCTACCTATTTCCACCCTAACCTAACCTAACATTATTAAACCTATTCTGACCAACTCCTCTGATACTTCCACTACAAAACTTAGTCCCTTTGAATTAGTCACTCTTCCCCACATCTTGTTATGCCATTCTTTTTCATCTCTACCTATTTCCACCCTAACCTAACCTAACATTATTAAACCTATTCTGACCAACTCCTCTGATACTTCCACTACAAAACTTAGTCCCATTGAATTAGACGCTCTTCCCTACATCTTGTAATGCCATTCTTTTCCATCCATACCCATTTTCAACCTAACCTAACCTAACATTATTAAACCTCTTCTGACCAACCCCTCTGATACTTCCACTTCAAATCTTAGTCCCTTTGAATTAGTCACTCTTCCCTACATCTTCTCATGCCATTCTTTTCCATCTCTACCTTTTTTTACCCTAACCTAACCTAACATTATTAAACCTATTCTGACCAACTCCTTTTATACATCCACTACAAAACTTAGTCCCTTGAATTAGTTACTCTTCCCTACATCTTCTCATGCCATTCTTTTCCATCTCTACCTATTTTTACCCTAACCTAACCTAACGTTATTAAACCTATTCTGACCAACCCCTTTGATACTTCCACTACAAATCTTAGTCCCATTGAATTAGACGCTCTTCCCTACAACTTGTAATGCCATTCTTTTCCATCCATACCCATTTTCAACCTAACCTAACCTAACATTATTAAACCTCTTCTGACCAACTCCTCTGATACTTCCACTACAAAACTTAGTCCCTTTGAATTAGTAACTCTTCCCTACATCTTCTAATTATATTCTTTTCCATCTCTACCTATTTTCACCCTAACCTAACCTAACATTATTAAACCTATTCTGACCAACCCTTCTGATACTTCCACAACAAAACTTAGTCCCTTTGAATTAGTTACTCTTCCTTACATCTTCTCATGACATTATTTTCCATCACTACCCATTTTCAACCTAACCTAACCTAACATTATTAAACCTATTCTGACCAACCCCTCTGATACTTCCACTACAAAACTTAGTCCCTTTGAATTAGTCACTCTTCCCCCCATCTTGTTATGCCATTCTTTTTCATCTCTACCTATTTCCACCCTAACCTAACCTAACATTATTAAACCTATTCTGACCAACTCCTCTGATACTTCCACCAAAAAACTTAGTCCCTTTGAATTAGTCACTCTTCCCCACATCTTGTTATGCCATTCTTTTCCATCCATACCCATTTTCAACCTAACCTAACCTAACATTATTAAACCTCTTCTGACCAACTCCTTTGATACTTCCACTACAAAACTTATTCCCTTTGAATTAGTCACTCTTCCCTACATCTTCTAATTATATTCTTTTCCATCTCTACCTATTTTCACCCTAACCTAACCTAACATTATTAAATCTATTCTGAGCAACCCTTCTGATACTTCCACAACAAAACTTAGTCCCTTTGTATTAGTTACTCTTCCTTACATCTTCTCATGCCATTATTTTCCATCCCTACCCATTTTCAACCTAACCTAACCTAACATTATTAAACCTATTCTGACCAACCCCTCTGATACTTCCACTACAAAACTTAGTCCCTTTGAATTAGTCACTCTTCCCCCCATCTTGTTATGCCATTCTTTTTCATCTCTACCTATTTCCACCCTAACCTAACCTAACATTATTAAACCTATTCTGACCAACTCCTCTGATACTTCCACCACAAAACTTAGTCCCTTTGAATTAGTCACTCTTCCCCACATCTTGTTATGCCATTCTTTTTCATCTCTACCTATTTCCACCCTAACCTAACATTATTAAACCTATTCTGACCAACTCCTCTTAGGCCCATTGAATTAGACACTCTTCCCTACATCTTGTAATGCCATTCTTTTCCATCCATACCCATTTTCAACCTAACCTAACCTAACATTATTAAACCTCTTCTGACCAACTCCTTTGATACTTCCAGTACAAAACTTATTCCCTTTGAATTAGTCACTCTTCCCTACATCTTCTAATTATATTCTTTTCCATCTCTACCTATTTTCACCCTAACCTAACCTAACATTATTAAACCTATTCTGACCAACCCCTCTGATACTTCCACAACAAAACTTAGTCCCTTTGAATTAGTTACTCTTCCTTACATCTTCTCATGCCATTATTTTCCATCCCTACCCATTTTCAACCTAACCTAACCTAACATTATTAAACCTATTCTGACCAACCCCTCTGATACTTCCACTACAAAACTTAGTCCCTTTGAATTAGTCACTCTTCCCCCCATCTTGTTATGCCATTCTTTTTCATCTCTACCTATTTCAACCCTAACCTAACCTAACATTATTAAACCTATTCTGACCAACTCCTCTGATACTTCCACCAAAAAACTTAGTCCCTTTGAATTAGTCACTCTTCCCCACATCTTGTTATGCCATTCTTTTCCATCCATACCCATTTTCAACCTAACCTAACCTAACATTATTAAACCTCTTCTGACCAACTCCTTTGATACTTCCACTACAAAACTTATTCCCTTTGAATTAGTCACTCTTCCCTACATCTTCTAATTATATTCTTTTCCATCTCTACCTATTTTCACCCTAACCTAACCTAACATTATTAAATCTATTCTGACCAACCCTTCTGATACTTCCACAACAAAACTTAGTCCCTTTGTATTAGTTACTCTTCCTTACATCTTCTCATGCCATTATTTTCCATCCCTACCCATTTTCAACCTAACCTAACCTAACATTATTAAACCTATTCTGACCAACCCCTCTGATACTTCCACTACAAAACTTAGTCCCTTTGAATTAGTCACTCTTCCCCCCATCTTGTTATGCCATTCTTTTCCATCTCTACCTATTTCCACTCTAACCTAACATAGCATTATTAAACCTATTCTGACCAACTCCTCTGATACTTCCACCACAAAACTTAGTCCCTTTGAATTAGTCACTCTTCCCCACATCTTGTTATGCCATTCTTTTTCATCTCTACCTATTTCCACCCTAACCTAACCTAACATTATTAAACCTATTCTGACCAACTCCTCTGATACTTCCACTACAAAACTTAGTCCCATTGAATTAGACACTCTTCCCTACATCTTGTAATGCCATTCTTTTCCATCCATACCCATTTTCAACCTAACCTAATTAAACCTCTTCTGACCAACTCCTTTGATACTTCCAGTACAAAACTTATTCCCTTTGAATTAGTCACTCTTCCCTACATCTTCTAATTATATTCTTTTCCATCTCTACCTATTTTCACCCTAACCTAACCTAACATTATTAAACCTATTCTGACCAACCCCTCTGATACTTCCACAACAAAACTTAGTCCCTTTGAATTAGTCACTCTTCCCCACATCTTGTTATGCCATTCTTTTTCATCTCTACCTATTTCCACCCTAACCTAACCTAACATTATTAAACCTATTCTGACCAACTCCTTTGATACTTCCAGTACAAAACTTAGTCCCATTGAATTAGACGCTCTTCCCTACATCTTGTAATGCCATTCTTTTCCATCCATACCCATTTTCAACCTAACCTAACCTAACATTATTAAACCTATTCTGACCAACCCCACTGATACTTCCACAACAAAACTTAGTCCCTTTGAATTAGTTACTCTTCCTTACATCTTCTCATGCCATTATTTTCCATCCCTACCCATTTTCAACCTAACCTAACCTAACATTATTAAACCTATTCTGACCAACCCCTCTGATACTTCCACTACAAAACTTAGTCCCTTTGAATTAGTCACTCTTCCCCCCATCTTGTTATGCCATTCTTTTTCATCTCTACCTATTTCCACCCTAACCTAACCTAACATTATTAAACCTATTCTGACCAACTCCTCTGATACTTCCACCACAAAACTTAGTCCCTTTGAATTAGTCACTCTTCCCTACATCTTGTTATGCCATTCTTTTTCATCTCTACCTATTTCCACCCTAACCTAACCTAACATTATTAAACCTATTCTGACCAACTCCTCTGATACTTCCACTACAAAACTTAGTCCCATTGAATTAGACACTCTTCCCTACATCTTGTAATGCCATTCTTTTCCATCCATACCCATTTTCAACCAAACCTAACCTAACATTATTAAACCTCTTCTGACCTACTCCTTTGATACTTCCAGTCCAAAACTTATTCCCTTTGAATTAGTCACTCTTCCCTACATCTTCTAATTATATTCTTTTCCATCTCTACCTATTTTCACCCTAACCTAACCTAACATTATTAAACCTATTCTGACCAACCCCTCTGATACTTCCACAACAAAACTTAGTCCCTTTGAATTAGTTACTCTTCCTTACATCTTCTCATGCCATTATTTTCCATCCCTACCCATTTTCAACCTAACCTAACCTAACATTATTAAACCTATTCTGACCAACCCCTCTGATACTTCCACTACAAAACTTAGTCCCTTTGAATTAGTCACTCTTCCCTCCATCTTGTTATGCCATTCTTTTTCATCTCTACCTATTTCCACCCTAACCTAACCTAACATTATTAAACCTATTCTGAGCAACTCCTCTGATACTTCCACCACAAAACTTAGTCTCTTTGAATTAGTCACTCTTCCCCACATCTTGTTATGCCATTCTTTTTCATCTCTACCTATTTCCACCCTAACCTAACCTAACATTATTAAACCTATTATGACCAACTCCTCTGATACTTCCACTACAAAACTTAGTCCCATTGAATTAGACACTCTTCCCTACATCTTGTAATGCCATTCTTTTCCATCCATACCCATTTTCAACCAAACCTAACCTAACATTATTAAACCTCTTCTGACCTACTCCTTTGATACTTCCAGTCCAAAACTTATTCCCTTTGAATTAGTCACTCTTCCCTACATCTTCTAATTATATTCTTTTCCATCTCTACCTATTTTCACCCTAACCTAACCTAACATTATTAAACCTATTCTGACCAACCCCTCTGATACTTCCACAACAAAACTTAGTCCCTTTGAATTAGTTACTCTTCCTTACATCTTCTCATGCCATTATTTTCAATCCATACCCATTTTCAACCTAACCTAACCTAACATTATTAAACTTATTCTGACCAACCCCTCTGATACTTCCACTACAAAACTTAGTCCCTTTGAATTAGTCACTCTTCCCCCCATCTTGTTATGCCATTCTTTTTCATCTCTACCTATTTCCACCCTAACCTAACCTAACATTATTAAACCTATTCTGAGCAACTCCTCTGATACTTCCACCACAAAACTTAGTCAATTTGAATTAGTCACTCTTCCCCACATCTTGTTATGCCATTCTTTTTCATCTCTACCTATTTCCACCCTAACCTAACCTAACATTATTAAACCTATTCTGACCAACTCCTCTGATACTTCCACTACAAAACTTAGTCCCATTGAATTAGACACTCTTCCCTACATCTTGTAATGCCATTCTTTTCCATCCATACCCATTTTCAACCTAACCTAACCTAACATTATTAAACCTATTCTGACCAACCCCTTTGATACTTCCACTACAAATCTTAGTCCCTTTGAATTAGTCACTCTTCCCTACATCTTCTCATGCCATTCTTTTCCATCTCTACCTTTTTTTACCCTAACCTAACCTAACATTATTAAACCTATTCTGACCAACTCCTCTGATACTTCCACTACAAAACTTAGTCCCTTTGAATTAGTCACTCTTCCCCCCATCTTGTTATGCCATTCTTTTTCATCTCTACCTATTTCCACCCTAACCTAACCTAACATTATTAAACCTATTCTGACCAACTCCTCTGATACTTCCACCACAAAACTTAGTCCCTTTGAATTAGTCACTCTTCCCAACATCTTGTTATGCCATTCTTTTTCATCTCTACCTATTTCCACCCTAACCTAACCTAACATTATTAAACCTATTCTGACCAACTCCTCTGATACTTCCACTACAAAATTTAGTCCCATTGAATTAGACACTCTTCCCTACATCTTGTAATGCCATTCTTTTCCATCCATACCCATTTTCAACATAACCTAACCTAACATTATTAAACCTATTCTGACCAACCCCTCTGATACTTCCACTACAAAACTCAGTCCCTTTGAATTAGTCACTCTTCCCCCCATCTTGTTATGCCATTCTTTTTCATCTCTACCTATTTCCACCCTAACCTAACCTAACATAATTAAACCTATTCTGACCAACTCCTTTGATACTTCCACTACAAAACTTAGTCCCATTGAACTAGACGCTCTTCCCTACATCTTGTAATGCCATTCTTTTCCATCCATACCCATTTTCAACCTAACCTAACCTAACATTATTAAACCTCTTCTGACCAACTCCTTTGATACTTCCAGTACAAAACTTATTCCCTTTGAATTAGTCACTCTTCCCTACATCTTCTAATTATATTCTTTTCCATCTCTACCTATTTTCACCCTAACCTAACCTAACATTATTAAACCTATTCTGACCAACCCCTCTGATACTTCCACAACAAAACTTAGTCCCTTTGAATTAGTTACTCTTCCTTACATCTTCTCATGCCATTATTTTCTATCCCTACCCATTTTCAACCTAACCTAACCTAACATTATTAAACCTATTCTGACCAACCCCTTTGATACTTCCACTACAAAACTTAGTCCCTTTGAATTAGTCACTCTTCCCCCCATCTTGTTATGCCATTCTTTTTCATCTCTACCTATTTCCACCCTAACCTAACCTAACATTATTAAACCTATTCTGAGCAACTCCTCTGATACTTTCACCACAAAACTTAGTCCCTTTGAATTAGTCACTCTTCCCACATCTTGTTATGCCATTCTTTTTCATCTCTACCTATTTCCACCCTAACCTAACCTAACATTATTAAACCTATTCTGACCAACTCCTTTGATACTTCCACTACAAAACTTAGTCCCATTGAATTAGACGCTCTTCCCTACATCTTGTAATGCCATTCTTTTCCATCCATACCCATTTTCAACCTAACCTAACCTAACATTATTAAACCTCTTCTGACCAACTCCTTTGATACTTCCACTACAAAACTTATTCCCTTTGAATTAGTCACTCTTCCCTACATCTTCTAATTATATTCTTTTCCATCTCTACCTATTTTCACCCTAACCTAACCTAACATTATTAAACCTATTCTGACCAACCCCTCTGATACTTCCACAACAAAACTTAGTCCCTTTGAATTAGTTACTCTTCCTTACATCTTCTCATGCCATTATTTTCCATCCCTACCCATTTTCAACCTAACCTAACCTAACATTATTAAACCTATTCTGACCAACTCCTCTGATACTTCCACTACAAAACTTAGTCCCTTTGAATTAGTCACTCTTCGCCCCATCTTGTTATGCCATTCTTTTTCATCTCTACCTATTTCCACCCTAACCTAACCTAACATTATTAAACCTATTCTGACCAACTCCTCTGATACTTCCACCACAAAACTTAGTCCCTTTGAATTAGTCACTCTTCCCCACATCTTGTTATGCCATTCTTTTTCATCTCTACCTATTTCCACCCTAACCTAACCTAACATTATTAAACCTATTCTGACCAACTCCTCTGATACTTCCACTACAAAACTTAGTCCCATTGAATTAGACACTCTTCCCTACATCTTGTAATGCCATTCTTTTCCATCCATACCCATTTTCAACCTAACCTAACCTAACATTATTAAACTTATTCTGACCAACCCCTCTGATAGTTCCACTACAAAACTTAGGCCATTTGAATTAGTCACTCTTCCCCCCATCTTGTTATGCCATTCTTTTTCATCTCTACCTATTTCCACCCTAACCTAACATTATTAAACCTATTCTGACCAACTCCTCTGATACTTCCACCACAAAACTTAGTCCCTTTGAATTAGTCACTCTTCCCCACATCTTGTTATGCCATTCTTTTTCATCTCTACCTATTTCCACCCTAACCTAACCTAACATTATTAAACCTATTCTGACCAACTCCTCTGATAGTTCCACTACAAAACTTAGTCCCATTGAATTAGACGCTCTTCCCTACATCTTGTAATGCCATTCTTTTCCATCCATACCCATTTTCAACCTAACCTAACCTAACATTATTAAACCTCTTCTGACCAACTCCTTTGATACTTCCACTACAAAACTTATTCCCTTTGAATTAGTCACTCTTCCCAACATCTTCTAATTATATTCTTTTCCATCTCTACCTATTTTCACCCTAACCTAACCTAACATTATTAAACCTATTCTGACCAACCCTTCTGATACTTCCACAACAAAACTTAGTCCCTTTGAATTAGTTACTCTTCCTTACATCTTCTCATGCCATTATTTTCCATCCCTACCCATTTTCAACCTAACCTAACCTAACATTATTAAACCTATTCTGACCAACTCCTCTGATACTTCCACTACAAAACTTAGTCCCATAGAATTAGTCACTCTTCGCCCCATCTTGTTATGCCATTCTTTTTCATCTCTACCTATTTCCACCCTAACCTAACCTAACATTATTAAACCTATTCTGACCAACTCCTCTGATACTTCCACCACAAAACTTAGTCCCTTTGAATTAGTCACTCTTCCCCCCATCTTGTTATGCCATTCTTTTTCATCTCTACCTATTTCCACCCTAACCTAACCTAACATTATTAAACCTATTCTGAGCAACTCCTCTGATACTTCCACCACAAAACTTAGTCAATTTGAATTAGTCACTCTTCCCCACATCTTGTTATGCCATTCTTTTTCATCTCTACCTATTTCCACCCTAACCTAACCTAACATTATTAAACCTATTCTGACCAACTCCTCTGATACTTCCACTACAAAACTTAGTCCCATTGAATTAGACACTCTTCCCTACATCTTGTAATGCCATTCTTTTCCATCCATACCCATTTTCAACCTAACCTAACCTAACATTATTAAACCTATTCTGACCAACCCCTTTGATACTTCCACTACAAATCTTAGTCCCTTTGAATTAGTCACTCTTCCCTAAATCTTCTCATGCCATTCTTTTCCATCTCTACCTTTTTTTACCCTAACCTAACCTAACATTATTAAACCTATTCTGACCAACTTCTCTGATACTTCCACTACAAAACTTAGTCCCTTTGAATTAGTCACTCTTCCCCCCATCTTGTTATGCCATTCTTTTTCATCTCTACCTATTTCCACCCTAACCTAACCTAACATTATTAAACCTATTCTGACCAACTCCTCTGATACTTCCACCACAAAACTTAGTCCCTTTGAATTAGTCACTCTTCCCAACATCTTGTTATGCCATTCTTTTTCATCTCTACCTATTTCCACCCTAACCTAACCTAACATTATTAAACCTATTCTGACCAACTCCTCTGATACTTCCACTACAAAATTTAGTCCCATTGAATTAGACACTCTTCCCTACATCTTGTAATGCCATTCTTTTCCATCCATACCCATTTTCAACATAACCTAACCTAACATTATTAAACCTATTCTGACCAACCCCTCTGATACTTCCACTACAAAACTCAGTCCCTTTGAATTAGTCACTCTTCCCCCCATCTTGTTATGCCATTCTTTTTCATCTCTACCTATTTCCACCCTAACCTAACCTAACATAATTAAACCTATTCTGACCAACTCCTTTGATACTTCCACTACAAAACTTAGTCCCATTGAACTAGACGCTCTTCCCTACATCTTGTAATGCCATTCTTTTCCATCCATACCCATTTTCAACCTAACCTAACCTAACATTATTAAACCTCTTCTGACCAACTCCTTTGATACTTCCAGTACAAAACTTATTCCCTTTGAATTAGTCACTCTTCCCTACATCTTCTAATTATATTCTTTTCCATCTCTACCTATTTTCACCCTAACCTAACCTAACATTATTAAACCTATTCTGACCAACCCCTCTGATACTTCCACAACAAAACTTAGTCCCTTTGAATTAGTTACTCTTCCTTACATCTTCTCATGCCATTATTTTCTATCCCTACCCATTTTCAACCTAACCTAACCTAACATTATTAAACCTATTCTGACCAACCCCTTTGATACTTCCACTACAAAACTTAGTCCCTTTGAATTAGTCACTCTTCCCCCCATCTTGTTATGCCATTCTTTTTCATCTCTACCTATTTCCACCCTAACCTAACCTAACATTATTAAACCTATTCTGAGCAACTCCTCTGATACTTTCACCACAAAACTTAGTCCCTTTGAATTAGTCACTCTTCCCCACATCTTGTTATGCCATTCTTTTTCATCTCTACCTATTTCCACCCTAACCTAACCTAACATTATTAAACCTATTCTGACCAACTCCTCTGATACTTCCACTACAAAACTTAGTCCCATTGAATTAGACGCTCTTCCCTACATCTTGTAATGCCATTCTTTTCCATCCATACCCATTTTCAACCTAACCTAACCTAACATTATTAAACCTCTTCTGACCAACTCCTTTGATACTTCCACTACAAAACTTATTCCCTTTGAATTAGTCACTCTTCCCTACATCTTCTAATTATATTCTTTTCCATCTCTACCTATTTTCACCCTAACCTAACCTAACATTATTAAACCTATTCTGACCAACCCCTCTGATACTTCCACAACAAAACTTAGTCCCTTTGAATTAGTTACTCTTCCTTACATCTTCTCATGCCATTATTTTCCATCCCTACCCATTTTCAACCTAACCTAACCTAACATTATTAAACCTATTCTGACCAACTCCTCTGATACTTCCACTACAAAACTTAGTCCCTTTGAATTAGTCACTCTTCGCCCCATCTTGTTATGCCATTCTTTTTCATCTCTACCTATTTCCACCCTAACCTAACCTAACATTATTAAACCTATTCTGACCAACTCCTCTGATACTTCCACCACAAAACTTAGTCCCTTTGAATTAGTCACTCTTCCCCACATCTTGTTATGCCATTCTTTTTCATCTCTACCTATTTCCACCCTAACCTAACCTAACATTATTAAACCTATTCTGACCAACTCCTCTGATACTTCCACTACAAAACTTAGTCCCATTGAATTAGACACTCTTCCCTACATCTTGTAATGCCATTCTTTTCCATCCATACCCATTTTCAACCTAACCTAACCTAACATTATTAAACTTATTCTGACCAACCCCTCTGATAGTTCCACTACAAAACTTAGGCCATTTGAATTAGTCACTCTTCCCCCCATCTTGTTATGCCATTCTTTTTCATCTCTACCTATTTCCACCCTAACCTAACATTATTAAACCTATTCTGACCAACTCCTCTGATACTTCCACCACAAAACTTAGTCCCTTTGAATTAGTCACTCTTCCCCACATCTTGTTATGCCATTCTTTTTCATCTCTACCTATTTCCACCCTAACCTAACCTAACATTATTAAACCTATTCTGACCAACTCCTCTGATAGTTCCACTACAAAACTTAGTCCCATTGAATTAGACGCTCTTCCCTACATCTTGTAATGCCATTCTTTTCCATCCATACCCATTTTCAACCTAACCTAACCTAACATTATTAAACCTCTTCTGACCAACTCCTTTGATACTTCCACTACAAAACTTATTCCCTTTGAATTAGTCACTCTTCCCAACATCTTCTAATTATATTCTTTTCCATCTCTACCTATTTTCACCCTAACCTAACCTAACATTATTAAACCTATTCTGACCAACCCTTCTGATACTTCCACAACAAAACTTAGTCCCTTTGAATTAGTTACTCTTCCTTACATCTTCTCATGCCATTATTTTCCATCCCTACCCATTTTCAACCTAACCTAACCTAACATTATTAAACCTATTCTGACCAACTCCTCTGATACTTCCACTACAAAACTTAGTCCCATAGAATTAGTCACTCTTCGCCCCATCTTGTTATGCCATTCTTTTTCATCTCTACCTATTTCCACCCTAACCTAACCTAACATTATTAAACCTATTCTGACCAACTCCTCTGATACTTCCACCACAAAACTTAGTCCCTTTGAATTAGTCACTCTTCCCCCCATCTTGTTATGCCATTCTTTTTCATCTCTACCTATTTCCACCCTAACCTAACCTAACATTATTAAACCTATTCTGAGCAACTCCTCTGATACTTCCACCACAAAACTTAGTCAATTTGAATTAGTCACTCTTCCCCACATCTTGTTATGCCATTCTTTTTCATCTCTACCTATTTCCACCCTAACCTAACCTAACATTATTAAACCAATTCTGACCAACTCCTCTGATACTTCCACTACAAAACTTAGTCCCATTGAATTAGACACTCTTCCCTACATCTTGTAATGCCATTCTTTTACATCCATACCCATTTTCAACCTAACCTAACCTAACATTATTAAACCTATTCTGACCAACCCCTTTGATACTTCCACTACAAATCTTAGTCCCTTTGAATTAGTCACTCTTCCCTACATCTTCTCATGCCATTCTTTTCCATCTCTCCCTTTTTTTACCCTAACCTAACCTAACATTATTAAACCTATTCTGACCAACTCCTCTGATACTTCCACAACAAAACTTAGTCCCTTTGAATTAGTCACTCTTCCCCCCATCTTGTTATGCCATTCTTTTTCATCTCTACCTATTTCCACCCTAACCTAACCTAACATTATTAAACCTATTCTGACCAACTCCTCTGATACTTCCACCACAAAACTTAGTCCCTTTGAATTAGTCACTCTTCCCCACATCTTGTTATGCCATTCTTTTTCATCTCTACCTATTTCCACCCTAACCTAACCTAACATTATTAAACCTATTGTGACCAACTCCTCTGATACTTCCACTACAAAACTTAGTCCCATTGAATTAGACGCTCTTCCCTACATCTTGTAATGCCATTCTTTTCCATCCATACCCATTTTCAACCTAACCTAACCTAACATTATTAAACCTCTTCTGACCAACTCCTTTGATACTTCCACTACAAAACTTATTCCCTTTGAATTAGTCACTCTTCCCTACATCTTCTAATTATATTCTTTTCCATCTCTACCTATTTTCACCCTAACCTAACCTAACATTATTAAACCTATTCTGAACAACCCTTCTGATACTTCCACAACAAAACTTAGTCCCTTTGAATTAGTTACTCTTCCTTACATCTTCTCATGCCATTATTTTCCATCCCTACCCATTTTAAACCTAACCTAACCTAACATTATTAAACCTATTCTGACCAACTCCTCTGATACTTCCACTACAAAACTTAGTCAATTTGAATTAGTCACTCTTCGCCCCATCTTGTTATGCCATTCTTTTTCATCTCTACCTATTTCCACCCTAACCTAACCTAACATTATTAAACCTATTCTGACCAACTCCTCTGATACTTCCACCACAAAACTTAGTCCCTTTGAATTAGTCACTCTTCCCCACATCTTGTTATGCCATTCTTTTTCATCTCTACCTATTTCCACCCTAACCTAACCTAACATTATTAAACCTCTTCTGACCAACTCCTCTGATACTTCCACTACAAAACTTAGTTCCATTGAATTAGACACTCTTCCCTACATCTTGTAATGCCATTCTTTTCCATCCATACCCATTTTCAACCTAACCTAACCTAACATTATTAAACCTATTCTGACCAACCCCTCTGATAGTTCCACTACAAAACTTAGTCCCTTTGAATTAGTCACTCTTCCCCCCATCTTGTTATGCCATTCTTTTTCATATCTACCTATTTCCACCTTAACCTAACATTATTAAACCTATTCTGACCAACTCCTCTGATACTTCCACCACAAAACTTAGTCCCTTTGAATTAGTCACTCTTCCCCACATCTTGTTATGCCATTCTTTTTCATCTCTACCTATTTCCACCCTAACCTAACCTAACATTATTAAACCTATTCTGACCAACTCCTCTGATACTTCCACTACAAAACTTAGTCCCATTGAATTAGACGCTCTTCCCTACATCTTGTAATGCCATTCTTTTCCATCCATACCCATTTTCAACCTAACCTAACCTAACATTATTAAACCTCTTCTGACCAACTCCTTTGATACTTCCACTACAAAACTTATTCCCTTTGAATTAGTCACTCTTCCCTACATCTTCTAATTATATTCTTTTCCATCTCTACCTATTTTCACCCTAACCTAACCTAACATTATTAAACCTATTCTGACCAACCCTTCTGATACTTCCACAACAAAACTTAGTCCCTTTGAATTAGTTACTCTTCCTTACATCTTCTCATGCCATTATTTTCCATCCCTACCCATTTTCAACCTAACCTAACCTAACATTATTAAACCTATTCTGAAAAACTCCTCTGATACTTCCACTACAAAACTTAGTCCCTTTGAATTAGTCACTCTTCGCCCCATCTTGTTATGCCATTCTTTTTCATCTCTACCTATTTCCACCCTAACCTAACCTAACATTATTAAACCTATTCTGACCAACTCCTCTGATACTTCCACCACAAAACTTAGTCCCTTTGAATTAGTCACTCTTCCCCACATCTTGTTATGCCATTCTTTTTCATCTCTACCTATTTCCACCCTAACCTAACCTAACATTATTAAACCTATTCTGACCAACTCCTCTGATACTTCCACTACAAAACTTAGTTCCATTGAATTAGACACTCTTCCCTACATCTTGTAATGCCATTCTTTTCCATCCATACCCATTTTCAACCTAACCTAACCTAACATTATTAAACCTATTCTGACCAACCCCTCTGATAGTTCCACTACAAAACTTAGTCCCTTTGAATTAGTCACTCTTCCCCCCATCTTGTTATGCCATTCTTTTTCATCTCTACCTATTTCCACCCTAACCTAACCTAACATTATTAAACCTATTCTGACCAACTCCTCTGATACTTCCACCACAAAACTTAGTCCCTTTGAATTAGTCACTCTTCCCCACATCTTGTTATGCCATTCTTTTTCATCTCTACCTATTTCCACCCTAACCTAACCTAACATTATTAAACCTATTCTGACCAACTCCTCTGATACTTCCACTACAAAACTTAGTCCCATTGAATTAGACGCTCTTCCCTACATCTTGTAATGCCATTCTTTTCCATCCATACCCAATTTCAACCTAACCTAACCTAACATTATTAAACCTCTTCTGACCAACTCCTTTGATACTTCCACTACAAAACTTATTCCCTTTGAATTAGTCACTCTTCCCTACATCTTCAAATTATATTCTTTTCCATCTCTACCTATTTTCACCCTAACCTAACCTAACATTATTAAACCTATTCTGACCAACCCTTCTGATACCTCCACAACAAAACTTAGTCCCTTTGAATTAGTTACTCTTCCTTACATCTTCTCATGCCATTATTTTTCATCCCTACCCATTTTCAACCTAACCTAACCTAACATTATTAAACCTATTCTGACCAACCCCTCTGATAGTTCCACAACAAAACTTAGTCCCTTTGAATTAGTCACTCTTCCCCCCATCTTGTTATGCCATTCTTTTTCATCTCTACCTATTTCCACCCTAACCTAACCTAACATTATTAAACCTATTCTGAGCAACTCCTCTGATACTTCCACCACAAAACTTAGTCAATTTGAATTAGTCACTCTTCCCCACATCTTGTTATGCCATTCTTTTTCATCTCTACCTATTTCCACCCTAACCTAACCTAACATTATTAAACCTATTCTGACCAACTCCTCTGATACTTCCACTACAAAACTTAGTCCCATTGAATTAGACACTCTTCCCTACATCTTGTAATGCCATTCTTTTCCATCCATACCCATTTTCAACCTAACCTAACCTAACATTATTAAACCTATTCTGACCAACCCCTTTGATACTTCCACTACAAATCTTAGTCCCTTTGAATTAGTCACTCTTCCCTACATCTTCTCATGCCATTCTTTTCCATCTCTACCTTTTTTTACCCTAACCTAACCTAACATTATTAAACCTATTCTGACCAACTCCTCTGATACTTCCACCACAAAACTTAGTCCCTTTGAATTAGTCACTCTTCCCCCCATCTTGTTATGCCATTCTTTTTCATCTCTACCTATTTCCACCCTAACCTAACCTAACATTATTAAACCTATTCTGACCAACTCCTCTGATACTTCCACCACAAAACTTAGTCCCTTTGAATTAGTCACTCTTCCCCACATCTTGTTATGCCATTCTTTTTCATCTCTACCTATTTCCACCCTAACCTAACCTAACATTATTAAACCTATTCTGACCAACTCCTCTGATACTTCCACTACAAAATTTAGTCCCATTGAATTAGACACTCTTCCCTACATCTTGTAATGCCATTCTTTTCCATCCATACCCATTTTCAACCTAACCTAACCTAACATTATTAAACCTATTCTGACCAACCCCTCTGATACTTCCACTACAAAACTTAATCCCTTTGAATTAGTCACTCTTCCCCCCATCTTTTTATGCCATTCTTTTTCATCTCTACCTATTTCCACCCTAACCTAACCTAACATAATTAAACCTATTCTGACCAACTCCTCTGATACTTCCACTACAAAACTTAGTCCCATTGAACTAGACGCTCTTCCCTACATCTTGTAATGCCATTCTTTTCCATCCATACCCATTTTCAACCTAACCTAACCTAACATTATTAAACCTCTTCTGACCAACTCCTTTGATACTTCCAGTACAAAACTTATTCCCTTTGAATTAGTCACTCTTCCCTACATCTTCTAATTATATTCTTTTCCATCTCTACCTATTTTCACCCTAACCTAACCTAACATTATTAAACCTATTCTGACCAACCCCTCTGATACTTCCACAACAAAACTTAGTCCCTTTGAATTAGTTACTCTTCCTTACATCTTCTCATGCCATTATTTTCTATCCCTACCCATTTTCAACCTAACCTAACCTAACATTATTAAACCTATTCTGACCAACCCCTCTGATACTTCCACTACAAAACTTAGTCCCTTTGAATTAGTCACTCTTCCCCCCATCTTGTTATGCCATTCTTTTTCATCTCTACCTATTTCCACCCTAACCTAACCTAACATTATTAAACCTATTCTGACCAACTCCTCTGATACTTCCACTATAAAACTTAGTCCCATTGAATTAGACGCTCTTCCCTACATCTTGTAATGCCATTCTTTTCCATCCATACCCATTTTCAACCTAACCTAACCTAACATTATTAAACCTCTTCTGACCAACTCCTTTGATACTTCCACTACAAAACTTATTCCCTTTGAATTAGTCACTCTTCCCTACATCTTCTAATTATATTCTTTTCCATCTCTACCTATTTTCACCCTAACCTAACCTAACATTATTAAACCTATTCTGACCAACCCTTCTGATACTTCCACAACAAAACTTAGTCCCTTTGAATTAGTTACTCTTCCTTACATCTTCTCATGCCATTATTTTCCATCCCTACCCATTTTCAACCTAACCTAACCTAACATTATTAAACCTATTCTGACCAACTCCTCTGATACTTCCACTACAAAACTTAGTCCCTTTGAATTAGTCACTCTTCGCCCCATCTTGTTATGCCATTCTTTTTCATCTCTACCTATTTCCACCCTAACCTAACCTAACATTATTAAACCTATTCTGACCAACTCCTCTGATGCTTCCACCACAAAACTTAGTCCCTTTGAATTAGTCACTCTTCCCCACATCTTGTTATGCCATTCTTTTTCATCTCTACCTATTTCCACCCTAACCTAACCTAACATTATTAAACCTATTCTGACCAACTCCTCTGATACTTCCACTACAAAACTTAGTCCCATTGAATTAGACACTCTTCCCTACATCTTGTAATGCCATTCTTTTCCATCCATACCCATTTTCAACCTAACCTAACCTAACATTATTAAACCTATTCTGACCAACCCCACTGATACTTCCACAACAAAACTTAGTCCCTTTGAATTAGTTACTCTTCCTTACATCTTCTCATGCCATTATTTTCTATCCCTACCCATTTTCAACCTAACCTAACCTAACATTATTAAACCTATTCTGACCAACCCCTTTGATACTTCCACTACAAATCTTAGTCCCTTTGAATTAGTCACTCTTCCCTACATCTTCTCATGCCATTCTTTTCCATCTCTACCTTTTTTTACCCTAACCTAACCTAACATTATTAAACCTATTCTGACCAACTCCTCTGATACTTCCACTACAAAACTTAGTCCCTTTGAATTAGTCACTCTTCCCCCATCTTGTTATGCCATTCTTTTTCATCTCTACCTATTTCCACCCTAACCTAACCTAACATTATTAAACCTATTCTGACCAACTCCTCTGATACTTCCACCACAAAACTTAGTCCCTTTGAATTAGTCACTCTTCCCCACATCTTGTTATGCCATTCTTTTTCATCTCTACCTATTTCCACCCTAACCTAACCTAACATTATTAAACCTATTCTGACCAACTCCTCTGATACTTCCACTACAAAACTTAGTCCCATTGAACTAGACGCTCTTCCCTACATCTTGTAATGCCATTCTTTTCCATCCATACCCATTTTCAACCTAACCTAACCTAACATTATTAAACCTCTTCTGACCAACTCCTTTGATACTTCCAGTACAAAACTTATTCCCTTTGAATTAGTCACTCTTCCCTACATCTTCTAATTATATTCTTTTCCATCTCTACCTATTTTCACCCTAACCTAACCTAACATTATTAAACCTATTCTGAACAACCCCTCTGATACTTCCACAACAAAACTTAGTCCCTTTGAATTAGTTATTCTTCCTTACATCTTCTCATGCCATTATTTTCTATCCCTACCCATTTTCAACCTAACCTAACCTAACATTATTAAACCTATTCTGACCAACCCCTCTGATACTTCCACTACAAAAC
This sequence comes from Petrolisthes cinctipes, assembly GCA_033782935.1. NCBI lineage: Eukaryota > Metazoa > Arthropoda > Malacostraca > Decapoda > Porcellanidae > Petrolisthes > Petrolisthes cinctipes. Next base: position 28,438 of record JAWQEG010003230.1, read on the forward strand.
TTAGTCCCTTTGAATTAGTCACTCTTCCCCCCATCTTGTTATGCCATTCTTTTTCATCTCTACCTATTTCCACCCTAACCTAACCTAACATTATTAAACCTATTCTGACCAACTCCTCTGATACTTCCACTACAAAACTTAGTCCCATTGAATTAGACGCTCTTCCCTACATCTTGTAATGCCATTCTTTTCCATCCATACCCATTTTCAACCTAACCTAACCTAACATTATTAAACCTCTTCTGACCAACTCCTTTGATACTTCCACTACAAAACTTATTCCCTTTGAATTAGTCACTCTTCCCTACATCTTCTAATTATATTCTTTTCCATCTCTACCTATTTTCACCCTAACCTAACCTAACATTATTAAACCTATTCTGACCAACCCTTCTGATACTTCCACAACAAAACTTAGTCCCTTTGAATTCGTTACTCTTCCTTACATCTTCTCATGCCATTATTTTCCATCCCTACCCATTTTCAACCTAACCTAACCTAACATTATTAAACCTATTCTGACCAACTCCTCTGATACTTCCACTACAAAACTTAGTCCCTTTGAATTAGTCACTCTTCGTCCCATCTTGTAATGCCATTCTTTTTCATCTCTACCTATTTCCACCCTAACCTAACCTAACATTTTTAAACCTATTCTGACCAACTCCTCTGATACTTCCACCACAAAACTTAGTCCCTTTGAATTAGTCACTCTTCCCCACATCTTGTTATGCCATTCTTTTTCATCTCTACCTATTTCCACCCTAACCTAACCTAACATTATTAAACCTATTCTGACCAACTCCTCTGATACTTCCACTACAAAACTTAGTCCCATTGAATTAGACACTCTTCCCTACATCTTGTAATGCCATTCTTTTCCATCCATACCCATTTTCAACCTAACCTAACCTAACATTATTAAACCTATTCTGACCAACCCCTCTGATAGTTCCACTACAAAACTTAGTCCCTTTTAATTAGTCACTCTTCCCCCTATCTTGTAAAGCCATTCTTTTCCATCCATACCCATTTTCAACCTAACCTAACCTAACATTATTAAACCTCTTCTGACCAACTCCTTTTGATACTTCCACTACAAAACTTATTCCCTTTGAATTAGTCACTCTTCCCTACATCTTCTAATTATATTCTTTTCCATCTCTACCTATTTTCACCCTAACCTAACCTAACATTATTAAACCTATTCTGACCAACCCTTCTGATACTTCCACAACAAAACTTAGTCCCTTTGAATTAGTTACTCTTCCTTACAACTTCTCATGCCGGTATTTTCCATCCCTACCCATTTTCAACCTAACCTAACCTAACATTATTAAACCTATTCTGACCAACCCCTCTGATAGTTCCACAACAAAACTTAGTCCCTTTGAATTAGTCACTCTTCCCCCCATCTTGTTATGCCATTCTTTTTCATCTCTACCTATTTCCACCCTAACCTAACCTAACATTATTAAACCTATTCTGACCAACTCCTCTGATACTTCCACTACAATACTTAGTCCCATTGAATTAGACGCTCTTCCCTACATCTTGTAATGCCATTCTTTTCCATCCATACCCATTTTCAACCTAACCTAACCTAACATTATTAAACCTCTTCTGACCAACTCCTTTGATACTTCCAGTACAAAACTTATTCCCTTTGAATTAGTCACTCTTCCCTACATCATCTAATTATATTCTTTTCCATCTCTACCTATTTTCACCCTAACCTAACCTAACATTATTAAACCTATTCTGACCAACCCCACTGATACTTCCACAACAAAACTTAGTCCCTTTGAATTAGTTACTCTTCCTTACATCTTCTCATGCCATTATTTTCCATCCCTACCCATTTTCAACCTAACCTAACCTAACATTATTAAACCTATTCTGACCAACCCCTCTGATACTTCCACTACAAAACTTAGTCCCTTTGAATTAGTCACTCTTCCCCCCATCTTGTTATGCCATTCTTTTTCATCTCTACCTATTTCCACCCTAACCTAACCTAACATTATTAAACCTATTCTGACCAACTCCTCTGATACTTCCACCACAAAACTTAGTCCCTTTGAATTAGTCACTCTTCCCCACATCTTGTTATGCCATTCTTTTTCATCTCTACCTATTTCCACCCTAACCTAACCTAACATTATTAAACCTATTCTGACCAACTCCTCTGATACTTCCACTACAAAACTTAGTCCCATTGAATTAGACGCTCTTCCCTACATCTTGTAATGCCATTCTTTTCCATCCATACCCATTTTCAACCTAACCTAACCTAACATTATTAAACCTCTTCTGACCAACTCCTTTGATACTTCCACTACAAAACTTATTCCCTTTGAATTAGTCACTCTTCCCTACATCATCTAATTATATTCTTTTCCATCTTTACCTATTTTCACCCTAACCTAACCTAACATTATTAAACCTATTCTGACCAACACCTCTGATACTTCCACAACAAAACTTAGTCCCTTTGAATTAGTTACTCTTCCTTACATCTTCTCATGCCATTATTTTCTATCCCTACCCATTTTCAACCTAACCTAACCTAACATTATTAAACCTATTCTGACCAACCCCTCTGATACTTCCACTACAAAACTTAGTCCCTTTGAATTAGTCACTCTTCCCCCCATCTTGTTATGCCATTCTTTTTCATCTCTACCTATTTCCACCCTAACCTAACCTAACATTATTAAACCTATTCTGACCAACTCCTCTGATACTTCCAACACAAAACTTAGTCCCTTTGAATTAGTCACTCTTCCCCACATCTTGTTATGCCATTCTTTTTCATCTCTACCTATTTCCACCCTAACCTAACCTAACATTATTAAACCTATTCTGACCAACTCCTCTGATACTTCCACTACAAAACTTAGTCCCATTGAATTAGACGCTCTTCCCTACATCTTGTAATGCCATTCTTTTCCATCCATACCCATTTTCAACCTAACCTAACCTAACATTATTAAACCTCTTCTGACCAACTCCTTTGATACTTCCACTACAAAACTTATTCCCTTTGAATTAGTCACTCTTTCCTACATCTTCTAATTATATTCTTTTCCATCTCTACCTATTTTCACCCTAACCTAACCTAACATTATTAAACCTATTCTGAACAACCCTTCTGATACTTCCACAACAAAACTTAGTCCCTTTGAATTAGTTACTCTTCCTTACATCTTCTGATGCCATTATTTTCCATCCCTACCCATTTTCAACCTAACCTAACCTAACATTATTAAACCTATTCTGACCAACCCCTCTGATACTTCCACTACAAAACTTAGTCACTTTGAATTAGTCACTCTTCCCCCCATCTTGTTATGCCATTCTTTTTCATCTCTACCTATTTCCACCCTAACCTAACCTAACATTATTAAACCTATTCTGAGCAACTCCTCTGATACTTCCACCACAAAACTTAGTCCCATTGAATTAGTCACTCTTCCCCACATCTTGTTATGCCATTCTTTTTCATCTCTACCTATTTCCACCCTAACCTAACCTAACATTATTAAACCTATTCTGACCAACTCCTCTGATACTTCCAGTACAAAACTTAGTCCCATTGAATTAGACACTCTTCCCTACATCTTGTAATGCCATTCTTTTCCATCCATACCCATTTTCAACCTAACCTAACCTAACATTATTAAACCTCTTCTGACCAACCCCACTGATACTTCCACAACAAAACTTAGTCCCTTTGAATTAGTTACTCTTCCTTACATCTTCTCATGCCATTATTTTCCATCCCTACCCATTTTCAACCTAACCTAACCTAACATTATTAAACCTATTCTGACCAACCCCTCTGATACTTCCACTACAAAACTTAGTCCCTTTGAATTAGTCACTCTTCCCCCCATCTTGTTATGCCATTCTTTTTCATCTCTACCTATTTCCACCCTAACCTAACCTAACATTATTAAACCTATTCTGACCAACTCCTCTGATACTTCCACCACAAAACTTAGTCCCTTTGAATTAGTCACTCTTCCCCACATCTTGTTATGCCATTCTTTTTCATCTCTACCTATTTCCACCCTAACCTAACCTAACATTATTAAACCTATTCTGACCAACTCCTCTGATACTTCCACTACAAAACTTAGTCCCATTGAATTAGACACTCTTCCCTACATCTTGAAATGCCATTCTTTTCCATCCATACCCATTTTCAACCAAACCTAACCTAACATTATTAAACCTCTTCTGACCTACTCCTTTGATACTTCCAGTCCAAAACTTATTCCCTTTGAATTAGTCACTCTTCCCTACATCTTCTAATTATATTCTTTTCCATCTCTACCTATTTTCACCCTAACCTAACCTAACATTATTAAACCTATTCTGACCAACCCCTCTGATACTTCCACAACAAAACTTAGTCCCTTTGAATTAGTTACTCTTCCTTACATCTTCTCATGCCATTATTTTCCATCCCTACCCATTTTCAACCTAACCTAACCTAACATTATTAAACCTATTCTGACCAACCCCTCTGATACTTCCACTACAAAACTTAGTACCTTTGAATTAGTCACTCTTCCCCCCATCTTGTTATGCCATTCTTTTTCATCTCTACCTATTTCCACCCTAACCTAACCTAACATTATTAAACCTATTCTGAGCAACTCCTCTGATACTTCCACCACAAAACTTAGTCAATTTGAATTAGTCACTCTTCCCCACATCTTGTTATGCCATTCTTTTTCATCTCTACCTATTTCCACCCTAACCTAACCTAACATTATTAAACCTATTCTGACCAACTCCTCTGATACTTCCACTACAAAACTTAGTCTCATTGAATTAGACACTCTTCCCTACATCTTGTAATGCCATTCTTTTCCATCCATACCCATTTTCAACCTAACCTAACCTAACATTATTAAACCTATTCTGACCAACCCCTTTGATACTTCCACTACAAATCATAGTCCCTTTGAATTAGTCACTCTTCCCTACATCTTCTCATGCCATTCTTTTCCATCTCTACCTTTTTTTACCCTAACCTAACCTAACATTATTAAACCTATTCTGACCAACTCCTCTGATACTTCCACAACAAAACTTAGTCCCTTTGAATTAGTCACTCTTCCCCCCATCTTGTTATGCCATTCTTTTTCATCTCTACCTATTTCCACCCTAACCTAACCTAACATTATTAAACCTATTCTGACCAACTCCTCTGATACTTCCACCACAAAACTTAGTCCCTTTGAATTAGTCACTCTTCCCCACATCTTGTTATGCCATTCTTTTTCATCTCTACCTATTTCCACCCTAACCTAACCTAACATTATTAAACCTATTCTGACCAACTCCTCTGATACTTCCACTACAAAATTTAGTCCCATTGAATTAGACACTCTTCCCTACATCTTGTAATGCCATTCTTTTCCATCCATACCCATTTTCAACCTAACCTAACCTAACATTATTAAACCTATTCTGACCAACCCCTCTGATACTTCCACTACAAAACTTAGTCCCTTTGAATTAGTCACTCTTCCCTACATCTTCTAATTATATTCTTTTCCATCTCTACCTATTTTCACCCTAACCTAACCTAACATTATTAAACCTATTCTGACCAACCCCTCTGATACTTCCACAACAAAACTTAGTCCCTTTGAATTAGTTACTCTTCCTTACATCTTCTCATGCCATTATTTTCTATCCCTACCCATTTTCAACCTAACCTAACCTAACATTATTAAACCTATTCTGACCAACCCCTCTGATACTTCCACTACAAAACTTAGTCCCTTTGAATTAGTCACTCTTCCCCCCATCTTGTTATGCCATTCTTTTTCATCTCTACCTATTTCCACCCTAACCTAACCTAACATTATTAAACCTATTCTGACCAACTCCTCTGATACTTCCACTACAAAACTTAGTCCCATTGAATTAGACGCTCTTCCCTACATCTTGTAATGCCATTCTTTTCCATCCATACCCATTTTCAACCTAACCTAACCTAACATTATTAAACCTCTTCTGACCAACTCCTTTGATACTTCCACTACAAAACTTATTCCCTTTGAATTAGTCACTCTTCCCTACATCTTCTAATTATATTCTTTTCCATCTCTACCTATTTTCACCCTAACCTAACCTAACATTATTAAACCTATTCTGACCAACCCTTCTGATACTTCCACAACAAAACTTAGTCCCTTTGAATTAGTTACTCTTCCTTACATCTTCTCATGCCATTATTTTCCATCCCTACCCATTTTCAACCTAACCTAACCTAACATTATTAAACCTATTCTGACCAACTCCTCTGATACTTCCACTACAAAACTTAGTCCCTTTGAATTAGTCACTCTTCCCTACATCTTGTTATGCCATTCTTTTTCATCTCTACCTATTTCCACCCTAACCTAACCTAACATTATTAAACCTATTCTGACCAACTCCTCTGATACTTCCACTACAAAACTTAGTCCCATTGAATTAGACGCTCTTCCCTACATCTTGTAATGCCATTCTTTTCCATCCATACCCAATTTCAACCTAACCTAACCTAACATTATTAAACCTCTTCTGACCAACTCCTTTGATACTTCCACTACAAAACTTATTCCCTTTGAATTAGTCACTCTTCCCTACATCTTCTAATTATATTCTTTTCCATCTCTACCTATTTTCACCCTAACCTAACCTAACATTATTAAACCTATTCTGACCAACCCTTCTGATACTTCCACAACAAAACTTAGTCCCTTTGAATTAGTTACTCTTCCTTACATCTTCTCATGCCATTATTTTCCATCCCTACCCATTTTCAACCTAACCTAACCTAACATTATTAAACCTATTCTGACCAACCCCTCTGATAGTTCCACAACAAAACTTAGTCCCTTTGAATTAGTCACTCTTCCCCCCATCTTGTTATGCCATTCTTTTTCATCTCTACCTATTTCCACCCTAATCTAACCTAACATTATTAAACCTATTCTGACCAACTCCTCTGATACTTCCACCACAAAACTTAGTCAATTTGAATTAGTCACTCTTCCCCACATCTTGTTATGCCATTCTTTTCCATCCATACCCATTTTCAACCTAACCTAACCTAACATTATTAAACCTATTCTGACCAACCCCTTTGATACTTCCACTACAAATCTTAGTCCCTTTGAATTAGTCACTCTTCCCTACATCTTCTCATGCCATTCTTTTCCATCTCTACCTTTTTTTACCCTAACCTAACCTAACATTATTAAACCTATTCTGACCAACTCCTCTGATACTTCCACTACAAAACTTAGTCCCTTTGAATTAGTCACTCTTCCCCCCATCTTGTTATGCCATTCTTTTTCATCTCTACCTATTTCCACCCTAACCTAACCTAACATTATTAAACCTATTCTGACCAACTCCTCTGATACTTCCACCACAAAACTTAGTCCCTTTGAATTAGTCACTCTTCCCCACATCTTGTTATGCCATTCTTTTTCATCTCTACCTATTTCCACCCTAACCTAACCTAACATTATTAAACCTATTCTGACCAACTCCTCTGATACTTCCACTACAAAATTTAGTCCCATTGAATTAGACAATCTTCCCTACATCTTGTAATGCCATTCTTTTCCATCCATACCCATTTTCAACCTAACCTAACATTATTAAACCTATTCTGACCAACCCCTCTGATACTTCCACTACAAAACTTAGTCCCTTTGAATTAGTCACTCTTCCCCCCATCTTGTTATGCCATTCTTTTTCATCTCTACCTATTTCCACCCTAACCTAACCTAACATTATTAAACCTATTCTGAGCAACTCCTCTGATACTTCCACCACAAAACTTAGTCCCTTTGAATTAGTCACTCTTCCCCACATCTTGTTATGCCATTCTTTTTCATCTCTACCTATTTCCACCCTAACCTAACCTAACATTATTAAACCTATTCTGACCAACTCCTCTGATACTTCCACTACAAAACTTAGTCCCATTGAATTAGACGCTCTTCCCTACATCTTGTAATGCCATTCTTTTCCATCCATACCCATTTTCAACCTAACCTAACCTAACATTATTAAACCTCTTCTGACCAACTCCTTTGATACTTCCAGTACAAAACTTATTCCCTTTGAATTAGTCACTCTTCCCTACATCTTCTAATTATATTCTTTTCCATCTCTACCTATTTTCACCCTAACCTAACCTAACATTATTAAACCTATTCTGACCAACCCTTCTGATACTTCCACAACAAAACTTAGTCCCTTTGAATTAGTTACTCTTCCCTACATCTTCTCATGCCATTATTTTCCATCCCTACCCATTTTCAACCTAACCTAACCTAACATTATTAAACCTATTCTGACCAACTCCTCTGATACTTCCACTACAAAACTTAGTCCCTTTGAATTAGTCACTCTTCGCCCCATCTTGTTATGCCATTCTTTTTCATCTCTACCTATTTCCACCCTAACCTAACCTAACATTATTAAACCTATTCTGACCAACTCCTCTGATACTTCCACCACAAAACTTAGTCCCTTTGAATTAGTCACTCTTCCCCACATCTTGTTATGCCATTCTTTTTCATCTCTACCTATTTCCACCCTAACCTAACCTAACATTATTAAACCTATTCTGACCAACTCCTCTGATACTTCCACTACAAAACTTAGTCCCATTGAATTAGACACTCTTCCCTACATCTTGTAATGCCATTCTTTTCTATCCATACCCATTTTCAACCTAACCTAACCTAACATTATTAAACCTATTCTGACCAACCCCTCTGATAGTTCCACTACAAAACTTAGTCCCTTTGAATTAGTCACTCTTCCCCCCATCTTGTTATGCCATTCTTTTTCATCTCTACCTATTTCCACCCTAACCTAACCTAACATTATTAAACCTATTCTGAACAACTCTTCTGATACTTCCACAACAAAACTTAGTCCCTTTGAATTAGTTACTCTTCCCTACATCTTCTCATGCCATTATTTTCCATCCCTACCCATTTTCAACCTAACCTAACCTAACATTATTAAACCTATTCTGACCAACCCCTCTGATACTTCCACTACAAAACTTAGTCACTTTGAATTAGTCACTCTTCCCCCCATCTTGTTATGCCATTCTTTTTCATCTCTACCTATTTCCACCCTAACCTAACCTAACATTATTAAACCTATTCTGAGCAACTCCTCTGATACTTCCACCACAAAACTTAGTCTCTTTGAATTAGTCACTCTTCCCCACATCTTGTTATGCCATTCTTTTTCATCTCTACCTATTTCCACCCTAACCTAACCTAACATTATTAAACCTATTCCGACCAACTCCTCTGATACTTCCAGTACAAAACTTAGTCCCATTGAATTAGACGCTCTTCCCTACATCTTGTAATGCCATTCTTTTCCATCCATACCCATTTTCAACCTAACCAAACCTAACATTATTAAACCTCTTCTGACCAACCCCACTGATACTTCCACAACAAAACTTAGTCCCTTTGAATTAGTTACTCTTCCTTACATCTTCTCATGCCATTATTTTCCATCCCTACCCATTTTCAACCTAACCTAACCTAACATTATTAAACCTATTCTGACCAACCCCTCTGATACTTCCACTACAAAACTTAGTCCCTTTGAATTAGTCACTCTTCCCCCCATCTTGTTATGCCATTCTTTTTCATCTCTACCTATTTCCACCCTAACCTAACCTAACATTATTAAACCTATTCTGACCAACTCCTCTGATACTTCCACCACAAAACTTAGTCCCTTTGAATTAGTCACTCTTCCCCACATCTTGTTATGCCATTCTTTTTCATCTCTACCTATTTCCACCCTAACCTAACCTAACATTATTAAACCTATTCTGACCAACTCCTCTGATACTTCCACTACAAAACTTAGTCCCATTGAATTAGACGCTCTTCCCTACATCTTGAAATGCCATTCTTTTCCATCCATACCCATTTTCAACCAAACCTAACCTAACATTATTAAACCTCTTCTGACCTACTCCTTTGATACTTCCAGTCCAAAACTTATTCCCTTTGAATTAGTCACTCTTCCCTACATCTTCTAATTATATTCTTTTCCATCTCTACCTATTTTCACCCTAACCTAACCTAACATTATTAAACCTATTCTGACCAACCCCTCTGATACTTCCACAACAAAACTTAGTCCCTTTGAATTAGTTACTCTTCCTTACATCTTCTCATGCCATTATTTTCCATCCCTACCCATTTTCAACCTAACCTAACCTAACATTATTAAACCTATTCTGACCAACCCCTCTGATACTTCCACTACAAAACTTAGTACCTTTGAATTAGTCACTCTTCCCCCCATCTTGTTATGCCATTCTTTTTCATCTCTACCTATTTCCACCCTAACCTAACCTAACATTATTAAACCTATTCTGAGCAACTCCTCTGATACTTCCACCACAAAACTTAGTCAATTTGAATTAGTCACTCTTCCCCACATCTTGTTATGCCATTCTTTTTCATCTCTACCTATTTCCACCCTAACCTAACCTAACATTATTAAACCTATTCTGACCAACTCCTCTGATACTTCCACTACAAAACTTAGTCTCATTGAATTAGACACTCTTCCCTACATCTTGTAATGCCATTCTTTTCCATCCATACCCATTTTCAACCTAACCTAACCTAACATTATTAAACCTATTCTGACCAACCCCTTTGATACTTCCACTACAAATCTTAGTCCCTTTGAATTAGTCACTCTTCACTACATCTTCTCATGCCATTCTTTTCCATCTCTACCTTTTTTTACCCTAACCTAACCTAACATTATTAAACCTATTCTGACCAACTCCTCTGATACTTCCACAACAAAACTTAGTCCCTTTGAATTAGTCACTCTTCCCCCCATCTTGTTATGCCATTCTTTTTCATCTCTACCTATTTCCACCCTAACCTAACCTAACATTATTAAACCTATTCTGACCAACTCCTCTGATACTTCCACCACAAAACTTAGTCCCTTTGAATTAGTCACTCTTCCCCACATCTTGTTATGCCATTCTTTTTCATCTCTACCTATTTCCACCCTAACCTAACCTAACATTATTAAACCTATTCTGACCAACTCCTCTGATACTTCCACTACAAAATTTAGTCCCATTGAATTAGACACTCTTCCCTACATCTTGTAATGCCATTCTTTTCCATCCATACCCATTTTCAACCTAACCTAACCTAACATTATTAAACCTATTCTGACCAACCCCTCTAATACTTCCACTACAAAACTTAGTCCCTTTGAATTAGTCACTCTTCCCCCCATCTTGTTATGCCATTCTTTTTCATCTCTACCTATTTCCACCCTAACCTAACCTAACATAATTAAACCTATTCTGACCAACTCCTCTGATACTTCCACTACAAAACTTAGTCCCATTGAACTAGACGCTCTTCCCTACATCTTGTAATGCCATTCTTTTCCATCCATACCCATTTTCAACCTAACCTAACCTAACATTATTAAACCTCTTCTGACCAACTCCTTTGATACTTCCAGTACAAAACTTATTCCCTTTGAATTAGTCACTCTTCCCTACATCTTCTAATTATATTCTTTTCCATCTCTACCTATTTTCACCCTAACCTAACCTAACATTATTAAACCTATTCTGACCAACCCCTCTGATACTTCCACAACAAAACTTAGTCCCTTTGAATTAGTTACTCTTCCTTACATCTTCTCATGCCATTATTTTCTATCCCTACCCATTTTCAACCTAACCTAACATTATTAAACCTATTCTGACCAACCCCTCTGATACTTCCACTACAAAACTTAGTCCCTTTGAATTAGTCACTCTTCCCCCCATCTTGTTATGCCATTCTTTTTCATCTCTACCTATTTCCACCCTAACCTAACCTAACATTATTAAACCTATTCTGACCAACTCCTCTGATACTTCCACTACAAAACTTAGTCCCATTGAATTAGACGCTCTTCCCTACATCTTGTAATGCCATTCTTTTCCATCCATACCCATTTTCAACCTAACCTAACCTAACATTATTAAACCTCTTCTGACCAACTCCTTTGATACTTCCACTACAAAACTTATTCCCTTTGAATTAGTCACTCTTCCCTACATCTTCTAATTATATTCTTTTCCATCTCTACCTATTTTCACCCTAACCTAACCTAACATTATTAAACCTATTCTGACCAACCCTTCTGATACTTCCACAACAAAACTTAGTCCCTTTGAATTAGTTACTCTTCCTTACATCTTCTCATGCCATAATTTTCCATCCCTACCCATTTTCAACCTAACCTAACCTAACATTATTAAACCTATTCTGACCAACCCCTCTGATAGTTCCACAACAAAACTTAGTCCCTTTGAATTAGTCACTCTTCCCCCCATCTTGTTATGCCATTCTTTTTCATCTCTACCTATTTCCACCCTAACCTAACCTAACATTATTAAACCTATTCTGACCAACTCCTCTGATACTTCCACTACAAAACTTAGTCCCATTGAATTAGACGCTCTTCCCTACATCTTGTAATGCCATTCTTTTCCATCCATACCCATTTTCAACCTAACCTAACCTAACATTATTAAACCTCTTCTGACCAACTCCTTTGATACTTCCACTACAAAACTTATTCCCTTTGAATTAGTCACTCTTTCCTACATCTTCTAATTATATTCTTTTCCATCTCTACCTATTTTCACCCTAACCTAACCTAACATTATTAAACCTATTCTGACCAACCCCTCTAATACTTCCACCACAAAACTTAGTCCCTTTGAATTAGTCACTCTTCCCCACATCTTGTTATGCCATTCTTTTTCATCTCTACCTATTTCCACCCTAACCTAACCTAACATAATTAAACCTATTCTGACCAACTCCTCTGATACTTCCACTACAAAACTTAGTCCCATTGAACTAGACGCTCTTCCCTACATCTTGTAATGCCATTCTTTTCCATCCATACCCATTTTCAACCTAACCTAACCTAACATTATTAAACCTCTTCTGACCAACTCCTTTGATACTTCCAGTACAAAACTTATTCCCTTTGAATTAGTCACTCTTCCCTACATCTTCTAATTATATTCTTTTCCATCTCTACCTATTTTCACCCTAACCTAACCTAACATTATTAAACCTATTCTGACCAACCCCTCTGATACTTCCACAACAAAACTTAGTCCCTTTGAATTAGTTACTCTTCCTTACATCTTCTCATGCCATTATTTTCTATCCCTACCCATTTTCAACCTAACCTAACATTATTAAACCTATTCTGACCAACCCCTCTGATACTTCCACTACAAAACTTAGTCCCTTTGAATTAGTCACTCTTCCCCCCATCTTGTTATGCCATTCTTTTTCATCTCTACCTATTTCCACCCTAACCTAACCTAACATTATTAAACCTATTCTGACCAACTCCTCTGATACTTCCACTACAAAACTTAGTCCCATTGAATTAGACGCTCTTCCCTACATCTTGTAATGCCATTCTTTTCCATCCATTCCCATTTTCAACCTAACCTAACCTAACATTATTAAACCTCTTCTGACCAACTCCTTTGATACTTCCACTACAAAACTTATTCCCTTTGAATTAGTCACTCTTCCCTACATCTTCTAATTATATTCTTTTCCATCTCTACCTATTTTCACCCTAACCTAACCTAACATTATTAAACCTATTCTGACCAACCCTTCTGATACTTCCACAACAAAACTTAGTCCCTTTGAATTAGTTACTCTTCCTTACATCTTCTCATGCCATAATTTTCCATCCCTACCCATTTTCAACCTAACCTAACCTAACATTATTAAACCTATTCTGACCAACCCCTCTGATAGTTCCACAACAAAACTTAGTCCCTTTGAATTAGTCACTCTTTCCCCCATCTTGTTATGCCATTCTTTTTCATCTCTACCTATTTCCACCCTAACCTAACCTAACATTATTAAACCTATTCTGACCAACTCCTCTGATACTTCCACTACAAAACTTAGTCCCATTGAATTAGACGCTCTTCCCTACATCTTGTAATGCCATTCTTTTCCATCCATACCCATTTTCAACCTAACCTAACCTAACATTATTAAACCTCTTCTGACCAACTCCTTTGATACTTCCACTACAAAACTTATTCCCTTTGAATTAGTCACTCTTTCCTACATCTTCTAATTATATTCTTTTCCATCTCTACCTATTTTCACCCTAACCTAACCTAACATTATTAAACCTATTCTGAACAACCCTTCTGATACTTCCACAACAAAACTTAGTCCCTTTGAATTAGTTACTCTTCCCTACATCTTCTCATGCCATTATTTTCCATCCCTACCCATTTTCAACCTAACCTAACCAAACATTATTAAACCTATTCTGACCAACCCCTCTGATACTTCCACTACAAAACTTAGTCACTTTGAATTAGTCACTCTTCCCCCCATCTTGTTATGCCATTCTTTTTCATCTCTACCTATTTCCACCCTAACCTAACCTAACATTATTAAACCTATTCTGAGCAACTCCTCTGATACTTCCACTACAAAACTTAGTCCCATTGAATTAGACGCTCTTCCCTACATCTTGTAATGCCATTCTTTTCCATCCATACCCATTTTCAACCTAACCTAACCTAACATTATTAAACCTCTTCTGACCAACTCCTTTGATACTTCCACTACAAAACTTATTCCCTTTGAATTAGTCACTCTTTCCTACATCTTCTAATTATATTCTTTTCCATCTCTACCTATTTTCACCCTAACCTAACCTAACATTATTAAACCTATTCTGACCAACCCCTCTAATACTTCCACCACAAAACTTAGTCCCTTTGAATTAGTCACTCTTCCCCACATCTTGTTATGCCATTCTTTTTCATCTCTACCTATTTCCACCCTAACCTAACCTAACATAATTAAACCTATTCTGACCAACTCCTCTGATACTTCCACTACAAAACTTAGTCCCATTGAACTAGACGCTCTTCCCTACATCTTGTAATGCCATTCTTTTCCATCCATACCCATTTTCAACCTAACCTAACCTAACATTATTAAACCTCTTCTGACCAACTCCTTTGATACTTCCAGTACAAAACTTATTCCCTTTGAATTAGTCACTCTTCCCTACATCTTCTAATTATATTCTTTTCCATCTCTACCTATTTTCACCCTAACCTAACCTAACATTATTAAACCTATTCTGACCAACCCCTCTGATACTTCCACAACAAAACTTAGTCCCTTTGAATTAGTTACTCTTCCTTACATCTTCTCATGCCATTATTTTCTATCCCTACCCATTTTCAACCTAACCTAACATTATTAAACCTATTCTGACCAACCCCTCTGATACTTCCACTACAAAACTTAGTCCCTTTGAATTAGTCACTCTTCCCCCCATCTTGTTATGCCATTCTTTTTCATCTCTACCTATTTCCACCCTAACCTAACCTAACATTATTAAACCTATTCTGACCAACTCCTCTGATACTTCCACTACAAAACTTAGTCCCATTGAATTAGACGCTCTTCCCTACATCTTGTAATGCCATTCTTTTCCATCCATTCCCATTTTCAACCTAACCTAACCTAACATTATTAAACCTCTTCTGACCAACTCCTTTGATACTTCCACTACAAAACTTATTCCCTTTGAATTAGTCACTCTTCCCTACATCTTCTAATTATATTCTTTTCCATCTCTACCTATTTTCACCCTAACCTAACCTAACATTATTAAACCTATTCTGACCAACCCTTCTGATACTTCCACAACAAAACTTAGTCCCTTTGAATTAGTTACTCTTCCTTACATCTTCTCATGCCATAATTTTCCATCCCTACCCATTTTCAACCTAACCTAACCTAACATTATTAAACCTATTCTGACCAACCCCTCTGATAGTTCCACAACAAAACTTAGTCCCTTTGAATTAGTCACTCTTTCCCCCATCTTGTTATGCCATTCTTTTTCATCTCTACCTATTTCCACCCTAACCTAACCTAACATTATTAAACCTATTCTGACCAACTCCTCTGATACTTCCACTACAAAACTTAGTCCCATTGAATTAGACGCTCTTCCCTACATCTTGTAATGCCATTCTTTTCCATCCATACCCATTTTCAACCTAACCTAACCTAACATTATTAAACCTCTTCTGACCAACTCCTTTGATACTTCCACTACAAAACTTATTCCCTTTGAATTAGTCACTCTTTCCTACATCTTCTAATTATATTCTTTTCCATCTCTACCTATTTTCACCCTAACCTAACCTAACATTATTAAACCTATTCTGAACAACCCTTCTGATACTTCCACAACAAAACTTAGTCCCTTTGAATTAGTTACTCTTCCCTACATCTTCTCATGCCATTATTTTCCATCCCTACCCATTTTCAACCTAACCTAACCAAACATTATTAAACCTATTCTGACCAACCCCTCTGATACTTCCACTACAAAACTTAGTCACTTTGAATTAGTCACTCTTCCCCCCATCTTGTTATGCCATTCTTTTTCATCTCTACCTATTTCCACCCTAACCTAACCTAACATTATTAAACCTATTCTGAGCAACTCCTCTGATACTTCCACCACAAAACTTAGTCCCTTTGAATTAGTCACTCTTCCCCACATCTTGTTATGCCATTCTTTTTCATCTCTACCTATTTCCACCCTAACCTAACCTAACATTATTAAACCTATTCTGACCAACTCCTCTGATACTTCCAGTACAAAACTTAGTCCCATTGAATTAGACGCTCTTCCCTACATCTTGTAATGCCATTCTTTTCCATCCATACCCATTTTCAACCTAACCTAACCTAACATTATTAAACCTCTTCTGACCAACCCCACTGATACTTCCACAACAAAACTTAGTCCCTTTGAATTAGTTACTCTTCCTTACATCTTCTCATGCCATTATTTTCCATCCCTACCCATTTTCAACCTAACCTAACCTAACATTATTAAACCTATTCTGACCAACCCCTCTGATACTTCCACTACAAAACTTAGTCCCTTTGAATTAGTCACTCTTCCCCCCATCTTGTTATGCCATTCTTTTTCATCTCTACCTATTTCCACCCTAACCTAACCTAACATTATTAAACCTATTCTGACCAACTCCTCTGATACTTCCACCACAAAACTTAGTCCCTTTGAATTAGTCACTCTTCCCCACATCTTGTTATGCCATTCTTTTTCATCTCTACCTATTTCCACCCTAACCTAACCTAACATTATTAAACCTATTCTGACCAACTCCTCTGATACTTCCACTACAAAACTTAGTCCCATTGAATTAGACACTCTTCCCTACATCTTGTAATGCCATTCTTTTCCATCCATACCCATTTTCAACCAAACCTAACCTAACATTATTAAACCTCTTCTGACCTACTCCTTTGATACTTCCAGTCCAAAACTTATTCCCTTTGAATTAGTCACTCTTCCCTACATCTTCTAATTATATTCTTTTCCATCTCTACCTATTTTCACCCTAACCTAACCTAACATTATTAAACCTATTCTGACCAACCCCTCTGATACTTCCACAACAAAACTTAGTCCCTTTGAATTAGTTACTCTTCCTTACATCTTCTCATGCCATTATTTTCCATCCCTACCCATTTTCAACCTAACCTAACCTAACATTATTAAACCTATTCTGACCAACCCCTCTGATACTTCCACTACAAAACTTAGTACCTTTGAATTAGTCACTCTTCCCCCCATCTTGTTATGCCATTCTTTTTCATCTCTACCTATTTCCACCCTAACCTAACCTAACATTATTAAACCTATTCTGAGCAACTCCTCTGATACTTCCACCACAAAACTTAGTCAATTTGAATTAGTCACTCTTCCCCACATCTTGTTATGCCATTCTTTTTCATCTCTACCTATTTCCACCCTAACCTAACCTAACATTATTAAACCTATTCTGACCAACTCCTCTGATACTTCCACTACAAAACTTAGTCTCATTGAATTAGACACTCTTCCCTACATCTTGTAATGCCATTCTTTTCCATCCATACCCATTTTCAACCTAACCTAACCTAACATTATTAAACCTATTCTGACCAACCCCTTTGATACTTCCACTACAAATCTTAGTCCCTTTGAATTAGTCACTCTTCACTACATCTTCTCATGCCATTCTTTTCCATCTCTACCTTTTTTTACCCTAACCTAACCTAACATTATTAAACCTATTCTGACCAACTCCTCTGATACTTCCACAACAAAACTTAGTCCCTTTGAATTAGTCACTCTTCCCCCCATCTTGTTATGCCATTCTTTTTCATCTCTACCTATTTCCACCCTAACCTAACCTAACATTATTAAACCTATTCTGACCAACTCCTCTGATACTTCCACTACAAAACTTAGTCCCATTGAATTAGACGCTCTTCCCTACATCTTGTAATGCCATTCTTTTCCATTCATACCCATTTTCAACCTAACCTAACCTAACATTATTAAACCTCTTCTGACCAACTCCTTTGATACTTCCACTACAAAACTTATTCCCTTTGAATTAGTCACTCTTCCCTACATCTTCTAATTATATTCTTTTCCATCTCTACTAATTTTCACCCTAACCTAACCTAACATTATTAAACCTATTCTGACCAACCCTTCTGATACTTCCACAACAAAACTTAGTCCCTTTGAATTAGTTACTCTTCCTTACATCTTCTCATGCCATTATTTTCCATCCCTACCCATTTTCAACCTAACCTAACCTAACATTATTAAACCTATTCTGACCAACCCCTCTGATACTTCCACTACAAAACTTAGTCCCTTTGAATTAGTCACTCTTCCCCCCATCTTGTTATGCCATTCTTTTTCATCTCTACCTATTTCCACCCTAACCAAACCTAACATTATTAAACCTATTCTGACCAACCCCTCTGATACTTCCACAACAAAACTTAGTCCCTTTGAATTAGTTACTCTTCCTTACATCTTCTCATGCAATTATTTTCCATCACTACCCATTTTCAACCTAACCTAACCTAACATTATTAAACATATTCTGACCAACTCCTCTAATACTTCCACTACAAAATTTAGTCCCATTGAATTAGACACTCTTCCCTACATCTTATAATGCCATTCTTTTCCATCCATACCCATTTTCAACCTAACCTAACCTAACATTATTAAACCTATTCTGACCAACCCCTCTGATAGTTCCACTACAAAACTTAGTCCCTTTGAATTAGTCACTCTTCCCCCCATCTTGTTATGCCATTCTTTTTCATCTCTACCTATTTCCACCCTAACCTAACCTAACATTATTAAACCTATTCTGACCAACTCCTCTGATACTTCCACTACAAAACTTAGTCCCATTGAATTAGACGCTCTTCCCTACATCTTGTAATGCCATTCTTTTCCATCCATACCCATTTTCAACCTAACCTAACCTAACATTATTAAACCTCTTCTGACCAACCCCACTGATACTTCCACAACAAAACTTAGTCCCTTTGAATTAGTTACTCTTCCTTACATCTTCTCATGCCATTATTTTCCATCCCTACCCATTTTCAACCTAACCTAACCTAACATTATTAAACCTATTCTGACCAACCCCTCTGATACTTCCACTACAAAACTTAGTCCCTTTGAATTAGTCACTCTTCCCCCCATCTTGTTATGCCATTCTTTTTCATCTCTACCTATTTCCACCCTAACCTAACCTAACATTATTAAACCTATTCTGACCAACTCCTCTGATACTTCCACCACAAAACTTAGTCCCTTTGAATTAGTCACTCTTCCCCACATCTTGTTATGCCATTCTTTTTCATCTCTACCTATTTCCACCCTAACCTAACCTAACATTATTAAACCTATTCTGACCAACTCCTCTGATACTTCCACTACAAAACTTAGTCCCATTGAATTAGACACTCTTCCCTACATCTTGTAATGCCATTCTTTTCCATTCATACCCATTTTCAACCAAACCTAACCTAACATTATTAAACCTCTTCTGACCTACTCCTTTGATACTTCCAGTCCAAAACTTATTCCCTTTGAATTAGTCACTCTTCCCTACATCTTCTAATTATATTCTTTTCCATCTCTACCTATTTTCACCCTAACCTAACCTAACATTATTAAACCTATTCTGACCAACCCCTCTGATACTTCCACAACAAAACTTAGTCCCTTTGAATTAGTTACTCTTCCTTACATCTTCTCATGCCATTATTTTCCATCCCTACCCATTTTCAACCTAACCTAACCTAACATTATTAAACCTATTCTGACCAACCCCTCTGATACTTCCACTACAAAACTTAGTACCTTTGAATTAGTCACTCTTCCCCCCATCTTGTTATGCCATTCTTTTTCATCTCTACCTATTTCCACCCTAACCTAACCTAACATTATTAAACCTATTCTGAGCAACTCCTCTGATACTTCCACCACAAAACTTAGTCAATTTGAATTAGTCACTCTTCCCCACATCTTGTTATGCCATTCTTTTTCATCTCTACCTATTTCCACCCTAACCTAACCTAACATTATTAAACCTATTCTGACCAACTCCTCTGATACTTCCACTACAAAACTTAGTCTCATTGAATTAGACACTCTTCCCTACATCTTGTAATGCCATTCTTTTCCATCCATACCCATTTTCAACCTAACCTAACCTAACATTATTAAACCTATTCTGACCAACCCCTTTGATACTTCCACTACAAATCTTAGTCCCTTTGAATTAGTCACTCTTCACTACATCTTCTCATGCCATTCTTTTCCATCTCTACCTTTTTTTACCCTAACCTAACCTAACATTATTAAACCTATTCTGACCAACTCCTCTGATACTTCCACAACAAAACTTAGTCCCTTTGAATTAGTCACTCTTCCCCCCATCTTGTTATGCCATTCTTTTTCATCTCTACCTATTTCCACCCTAACCTAACCTAACATTATTAAACCTATTCTGACCAACTCCTCTGATACTTCCACTACAAAACTTAGTCCCATTGAATTAGACGCTCTTCCCTACATCTTGTAATGCCATTCTTTTCCATTCATACCCATTTTCAACCTAACCTAACCTAACATTATTAAACCTCTTCTGACCAACTCCTTTGATACTTCCACTACAAAACTTATTCCCTTTGAATTAGTCACTCTTCCCTACATCTTCTAATTATATTCTTTTCCATCTCTACTAATTTTCACCCTAACCTAACCTAACATTATTAAACCTATTCTGACCAACCCTTCTGATACTTCCACAACAAAACTTAGTCCCTTTGAATTAGTTACTCTTCCTTACATCTTCTCATGCCATTATTTTCCATCCCTACCCATTTTCAACCTAACCTAACCTAACATTATTAAACCTATTCTGACCAACCCCTCTGATACTTCCACTACAAAACTTAGTCCCTTTGAATTAGTCACTCTTCCCCCCATCTTGTTATGCCATTCTTTTTCATCTCTACCTATTTCCACCCTAACCTAACCTAACATTATTAAACCTATTCTGACCAACCCCTCTGATACTTCCACAACAAAACTTAGTCCCTTTGAATTAGTTACTCTTCCTTACATCTTCTCATGCAATTATTTTCCATCACTACCCATTTTCAACCTAACCTAACCTAACATTATTAAACATATTCTGACCAACTCCTCTAATACTTCCACTACAAAATTTAGTCCCATTGAATTAGACACTCTTCCCTACATCTTATAATGCCATTCTTTTCCATCCATACCCATTTTCAACCTAACCTAACCTAACATTATTAAACCTATTCTGACCAACCCCTCTGATAGTTCCACTACAAAACTTAGTCCCTTTGAATTAGTCACTCTTCCCCCCATCTTGTTATGCCATTCTTTTTCATCTCTACCTATTTCCACCCTAACCTAACCTAACATTATTAAACCTATTCTGACCAACTCCTCTGATACTTCCACTACAAAACTTAGTCCCATTGAATTAGACGCTCTTCCCTACATCTTGTAATGCCATTCTTTTCCATCCATACCCATTTTCAACCTAACCTAACCTAACATTATTAAACCTCTTCTGACCAACTTCTTTGATACTTCCAGTACAAAACTTATTCCCTTTGAATTAGTCACTCTTCCCCCCATCTTGTTATGCCATTCATTTTCATCTCTACCTATTTCCACCCTAACCTAACCTAACATTATTAAACCTA
The DNA here is from genome assembly GCA_033782935.1 of Petrolisthes cinctipes. Classification (NCBI taxonomy): domain Eukaryota; kingdom Metazoa; phylum Arthropoda; class Malacostraca; order Decapoda; family Porcellanidae; genus Petrolisthes; species Petrolisthes cinctipes. The sequence goes on from JAWQEG010003230.1 coordinate 50,739, forward strand.
TTCTGACCAACTCCTCTGATACTTCCACCACAAAACTTAGTCCCATTTTATTAGACACTCTTCCCTACATCTTGTAATGCCATTCTTTTCCATCCATACCCATTTTCAACCTAACCTAACCTAACATTATTAAACCTATTCTGACCAACCCCTCTGATAGTTCCACTACAAAACTTAGTCCCTTTGAATTAGTCACTCTTCCCCCCATCTTGTTATGCCATTCTTTTTCATCTCTACCTATTTCCACCCTAACCTAACCTAACATTATTAAACCTATTCTGACCAACTCCTCTGATACTTCCACCACAAAACTTAGTCCCTTTGAATTAGTCACTCTTCCCCACATCTTGTTATGCCATTCTTTTTCATCTCTACCTATTTCCACCCTAACCTAACCTAACATTATTAAACCTATTCTGACCAACTCCTCTGATACTTCCACTACAAAACTTAGTCCCATTGAATTAGACGCTCTTCCCTACATCTTGTAATGCCATTCTTTTCCATCCATACCCATTTTCAACCTAACCTAACCTAACATTATTAAACCTATTCTGACCAACTCCTCTGATACTTCCACTACAAAATTTAGTCCCATTGAATTAGACACTCTTCCCTACATCTTGTAATGCCATTCTTTTCCATCCATACCCATTTTCAACCTAACCTAACCTAACATTATTAAACCTATTCTGACCAACCCCTTTGATACTTCCACTACAAATCTTAGTCCCTTTGAATTAGTTACTCTTCCTTACATCTTCTCATGCCATTATTTTCCATCCCTACCAATTTTCAACCTAACCTAACCTAACATTATTAAACCTATTCTGACCAACTCCTCTGATACTTCCACTACAAAACTTAGTCCCTTTGAATTAGTCACTCTTCCCCCCATCTTGTTATGCCATTCTTTTTCATCTCTACCTATTTCCACCCTAACCTAACCTAACATTATTAAACCTATTCTGACCAACTCCTCTGATACTTCCACCACAAAACTTAGTCCCTTTGAAATAGTCACTCTTCCCCACATCTTGTTATGCCATTCTTTTTCATCTCTACCTATTTCCACCCTAACCTAACCTAACATTATTAAACCTATTCTGACCAACTCCTCTGATACTTCCACTACAAAATTTAGTCCCATTGAATTAGACACTCTTCCCTACATCTTATAATGCCATTCTTTTCCATCCATACCCATTTTCAACCTAACCTAACCAAACATTATTAAACCTATTCTGACCAACCCCTCTGATAGTTCCACTACAAAACTTAGTCCCTTTGAATTAGTCACTCTTCCCCCCATCTTGTTATGCCATTCTTTTTCATCTCTACCTATTTCCACCCTAACCTAACCTAACATTATTAAACCTATTCTGACCAACTCCTCTGATACTTCCACTACAAAACTTAGTCCCATTGAATTAGACGCTCTTCCCTACATCTTGTAATGCCATTCTTTTCCATCCATACCCATTTTCAACCTAACCTAACCTAACATTATTAAACCTATTCTGACCAACCCCTTTGATACTTCCACTACAAAACTTATTCCCTTTGAATTAGTCACTCTTCCCCCCATCTTGTTATGCCATTCTTTTTCATCTCTACCTATTTCCACCCTAACCTAACCTAACATTATTAAACCTATTCTGACCAACTCCTCTGATACTTCCACCACAAAACTTAGTCCCTTTGAAATAGTCACTCTTCCCCACATCTTGTTATGCCATTCTTTTTCATCTCTACCTATTTCCACCCTAACCTAACCTAACATTATTAAACCTATTCTGACCAACTCCTCTGATACTTCCACTACAAAATTTAGTCCCATTGAATTAGACACTCTTCCCTACATCTTATAATGCCATTCTTTTCCATCCATACCCATTTTCAACCTAACCTAACCTAACATTATTAAACCTATTCTGACCAACCCCTCTGATAGTTCCACTACAAAACTTAGTCCCTTTGAATTAGTCACTCTTACCCCCATCTTGTTATGCCATTCTTTTTCATCTCTACCTATTTCCACCCTAACCTAACCTAACATTATTAAACCTATTCTGACCAACTCCTCTGATACTTCCACTACAAAAGTTAGTCCCATTGAATTAGACGCTCTTCCCTACATCTTGTAATGCCATTCTTTTCCATCCATACCCATTTTCAACCTAACCTAACCTAACATTATTAAACCTCTTCTGACCAACTCCTTTGATACTTCCAGTACAAAACTTATTCCCTTTGAATTAGTCACTCTTCCCCCCATCTTGTTATGCCATTCTTTTTCATCTCTACCTATTTCCACCCTAACCTAACCTAACATTATTAAACCTATTCTGACCAACTCCTCTGATACTTCCACCACAAAACTTAGTCCCATTGATTTAGACACTCTTCCCTACATCTTGTAATGCCATTCTTTTCCATCCATACCCATTTTCAACCTAACCTAACCTAACATTATTAAACCTATTCTGACCAACCCCTATGATAGTTCCACTACAAAACTTAGTCCCTTTGAACTAGTCACTCTTCCCCCCATCTTGTTATGCCATTCTTTTTCATCTCTACCTATTTCCACCCTAACCTAACCTAACATTATTAAACCTATTCTGACCAACTCCTCTGATACTTCCACCATAAAACTTAGTCCCTTTGAATTAGTCACTCTTCCCCACATCTTGTTATGCCATTCATTTTCATCTCTACCTATTTCCACCCTAACCTAACCTAACATTATTAAACCTATTCTGACCAACTCCTCTGATACTTCCACTACAAAACTTAGTCCCATTGAATTAGACGCTCTTCCCTACATCTTGTAATGCCATTCTTTTCCATCCATACCCATTTTCAACCTAACCTAACCTAACATTATTAAACCTATTCTGACCAACTCCTCTGATACTTCCACTACAAAATTTAGTCCCATTGAATTAGACACTCTTCCCTACATCTTGTAATGCCATTCTTTTCCATCCATACCCATTTTCAACCTAACCTAACCTAACATTATTAAACCTATTCTGACCAACCCCTTTGATACTTCCACTACAAATCTTAGCCCCTTTGAATTAGTTACTCTTCCTTACATCTTCTCATGCCATTATTTTCCATCCCTACCAATTTTCAACCTAACCTAACCTATCATTATTAAACCTATTCTGACCAACTCCTCTGATACTTCCACTACAAAACTTAGTCCCTTTGAATTAGTCACTCTTCCCCCCATCTTGTTATGCCATTCTTTTTCATCTCTACCTATTTCCACCCTAACCTAACCTAACATTATTAAACCTATTCTGAGCAACTCCTCTGATACTTCCACCACAAAACTTAGTCCCTTTGAATTAGTCACTCTTCCCCACATCTTGTTATGCCATTCTTTTTCATCTCTACCTATTTCCACCCTAACCTAACCTAACATTATTAAACCTATTCTGACCAACTCCTCTGATACTTCCACTACAAAACTTAGTCCCATTGAATTAGACACTCTTCCCTACATCTTGTAATGCCATTCTTTTCCATCCATACCCATTTTCAACCAAACCTAACCTAACATTATTAAACCTATTCTGACCAACCCCTCTGATAGTTCCACTTCAAAACTTAGTCCCTTTGAATTAGTCACTCTTCCCCCCATCTTGTTATGCCATTCTTTTTCATCTCTACCTATTTCCACCCTAACCTAACCTAACATTATTAAACCTATTCTGACCAACTCCTCTGATACTTCCACTACAAAACTTAGTCCCATTGAATTAGACGCTCTTCCCTACATTTTGTAATGCCATTCTTTTCCATCCATACCCATTTTCAACCTAACCTAACCTAACATTATTAAACCTCTTCTGACCAACTCCTTTGATACTTCCAGTACAAAACTTATTCCCTTTGAAATAGTCACTCTTCCCCCCATCTTGTTATGCCATTCTTTTTCATCTCTACCTATTTCCACCCTAACCTAACCTAACATTATTAAACCTATTCTGACCAACTCCTCTGATACTTCCACTACAAAACTTAGTCCCATTGAATTAGACACTCTTCCCTACATCTTGTAATGCCATTCTTTTCCATCCATACCCATTTTCAACCTAACCTAACCTAACATTATTAAACCTATTCTGACCAACCCCTCTGATAGTTCCACTACAAAACTTAGTCCCTTTGAATTAGTCACTCTTCCCCCCATCTTGTTATGCCATTCTTTTTCATCTCTACCTATTTCCACCCTAACCTAACCTAACATTATTAAACCTATTCTGACCAACTCCTCTGATACTTCCACTACAAAACTTAGTCCCATTGAATTAGACGCTCTTCCCTACATCTTGTAATGCCATTCTTTTCCATCCATACCCATTTTCAACCTAACCTAACCTAACATTATTAAACCTCTTCTGACCAACTCCTTTGATATTTCCAGTACAAAACTTATTCCCTTTGAATTAGTCACTCTTCCCCCCATCTTGTTATGCCATTCTTTTTCATCTCTACCTATTTCCACCCTAACCTAACCTAACATTATTAAACCTATTCTGACCAACTCCTCTGATACTTCCACCACAAAACTTAGTCCCATTGAATTAGACACTCTTCCCTACATCTTGTAATGCCATTCTTTTCCATCCATACTCATTTTCAACCTAACCTAACCTAACATTATTAAACCTATTCTGACCAACCCCTCTGATAGTTCCACTACAAAACTTAGTCCCTTTGAAATAGTCACTCTTCCCCCCATCTTGTTATGCCATTCTTTTTCATCTCTACCTATTTCCACCCTAACCTAACATAACATTATTAAACCTATTCTGACCAACTCCTCTGATACTTCCACCACAAAACTTAGTCCCTTTGAATTAGTCACTCTTCCCCACATCTTGTTATGCCATTCATTTTCATCTCTACCTATTTCCACCCTAACCTAACCTAACATTATTAAACCTATTCTGACCAACTCCTCTGATACTTCCACTACAAAACTTAGTCCCATTGAATTAGACGCTCTTCCCTACATCTTGTAATGCCATTCTTTTCCATCCATACCCATTTTCAACCTAACCTAACCTAACATTATTAAACCTATTCTGACCAACTCCTCTGATACTTCCACTACAAAATTTAGTCCCATTGAATTAGACACTCTTCCCTACATCTTGTAATGCCATTCTTTTCCATCCATACCCATTTTCAACCTAACCTAACCTAACATTATTAAACCTATTCTGACCAACCCCTTTGATACTTCCACTACAAATCTTAGTCCCTTTGAATTAGTTACTCTTCCTTACATCTTCTCATGCCATTATTTTCCATCCCTACCAATTTTCAACCTAACCTAACCTAACATTATTAAACCTATTCTGACCAACTCCTCTGATACTTCCACTACAAAACTTAGTCCCTTTGAATTAGTCACTCTTCCCCCCATCTTGTTATGCCATTCTTTTTCATCTCTACCTATTTCCACCCTAACCTAACCTAACATTATTAAACCTATTCTGACCAACTCCTCTGATACTTCCACCACAAAACTTAGTCCCATTGAATTAGACACTCTTCCCTACATCTTGTAATGCCATTCTTTTCCATCCATACCCATTTTCAACCTAACCTAACCTAACATTATTAAACCTATTCTGACCAACCCCTCTGATAGTTCCACTACAAAACTTAGTCCCTTTGAATTAGTCACTCTTCCCCCCATCTTGTTATGCCATTCTTTTTCATCTCTACCTATTTCCACCCTAACCTAACCTAACATTATTAAACCTATTCTGACCAACTCCTCTGATACTTCCACCACAAAACTTAGTCCCTTTGAATTAGTCACTCTTCCCCACATCTTGTTATGCCATTCTTTTTCATCTCTACCTATTTCCACCCTAACCTAACCTAACATTATTAAACCTATTCTGACCAACCCCTCTGATACTTCCACAACAAAACTTAGTCCCTTTGAATTAGTTACTCTTCCTTACATCTTCTCATGCAATTATTTTCCATCACTACCCATTTTTAACCTAACCTAACCTAACATTATTAAACCTATTCTGACCAACCCCTCTGATACTTCCACTACAAAACTTAGTCCCTTTGAATTAGTCACTCTTCCCCCCATTTTGTTATGCAATTCTTTTTCATCTCTACCTATTTCCACCCTAACCTAACCTAACATTATTAAACCTATTCTGACCAACTCCTGTGATACTTCCACCACAAAACTTAGTCCCTTTGAATTAGTCACTCATCCCCCCATCTTGTTATGCCATTCTTTTTCATCTCTACCTATTTCCACCCTAACCTAACCTAACATTATTAAACCTATTCTGACCTACTCCTCTGATACTTCCACAACAAAACTTAGTCCCTTTGAATTAGTTACTCTTCCTTACATCTTCTCATGCCATTATTTTCCATCCCTACCCATTTTCAACCTAACCTAACCTAACATTATTAAACCTATTCTGACCAACCCCTCTGATACTTCCACTACAAAACTTAGTCCCTTTGAATTAGTCACTCTTCCCCCATCTTGTTATGCCATTCTTTTTCATCTCTACCTATTTCAACACTAACCTAACCTAACATTATTAAACCTATTCTGACCAACTCCTCTGATACTTCCACCACAAAACTTAGTCCCTTTGAATTAGTCACTCTTCCCCACATCTTGTTATGCCATTCATTTTCATCTCTACCTATTTCCACCCTAACCTAACCTAACATTATTAAACCTATTCTGACAAACTCCTCTGATACTTCCACTACAAAACTTAGTCCCATTGAATTAGACGCTCTTCCCTACATCTTGTAATGCCATTCTTTTCCATCCATACCCATTTTCAACCTAACCTAACCTAACATTATTAAACCTATTCTGACCAACTCCTCTGATACTTCCACTACAAAACTTAGTCCCATTGAATTAGACACTCTTCCCTACATCTTGTAATGCCATTCTTTTCCATCCATACCCATTTTCAACCTAACCTAACCTAACATTATTAAACCTATTCTGACCAACCCCTTTGATACTTCCACTACAAATCTTAGTCCCTTTGAATTAGTTACTCTTCCTTACATCTTCTCATGCCATTATTTTCCATCCCTACCAATTTTCAACCTAACCTAACCTAACATTATTAAACCTATTCTGACCAACTCCTCTGATACTTCCACTACAAAACTTAGTCCCTTTGAATTAGTCACTCTTCCCCCCATCTTGTTATGCCATTCTTTTTCATCTCTACCTATTTCCACCCTAACCTAACCTAACATTATTAAACCTATTCTGAGCAACTCCTCTGATACTTCCACCACAAAACTTAGTCCCTTTGAATTAGTCACTCTTCCCCACATCTTGTTATGCCATTCTTTTTCATCTCTACCTATTTCCACCCTAACCTAAACTAACATTATTAAACCTATTCTGACCAACTCCTCTGATACTTCCACTACAAAACTTAGTCCCATTGAATTAGACACTCTTCCCTACATCTTGTAATGCCATTCTTTTCCATCCATACCCATTTTCAACCTAACCTAACCTAACATTATTAAACCTATTCTGACCAACCCCTCTGATAGTTCCACTACAAAACTTAGTCCCTTTGAATTAGTCACTCTTCCCCCCCATCTTGTTATGCCATTCTTTTTCATCTCTACCTATTTCCACCCTAACCTAACCTAACATTATTAAACCTATTCTGACCAACTCCTCTGATACTTCCACCACAAAACTTAGTCCCTTTGAATTAGTCACTCTTCCCCACATCTTGTTATGCCATTCTTTTTCATCTCTACCTATTTCCACCCTAACCTAACCTAACATTATTAAACCTATTCTGACCAACTCCTCTGATACTTCCACTACAAAACTTAGTCCCATTGAATTAGACGCTCTTCCCTACATCTTGTAATGCCATTCTTTTCCATCCATACCCATTTTCAACCTAACCTAACCTAACATTATTAAACCTATTCTGACCAACCCTTCTGATACTTCCACAACAAAACTTAGTCCCTTTGAATTAGTTACTCTTCCTTACATCTTCTCATGCCATTATTTTCCATCCCTACCCATTTTCAACCTAACCTAACCTAACATTATTAAACCTATTCTGACCAACCCCTCTGATACTTCCACTTCAAAACTTATTCCCTTTGAATTAGTCACTCTTCCCCCCATCTTGTTATGCCATTCTTTTTCATCTCTACCTATTTCCACCCTAACCTAACCTAACATTATTAAACCTCTTCTGACCAACTCCTCTGATACTTCCACCACAAAATTTAGTCCCTTTGAATTAGTCACTCTTCCCCACATCTTGTTATGCCATTCTTTTTCATCTCTACCTATTTCCACCCTAACCTAACCTAATATTATTAAACCTATTCTGACCAACTCCTCTGATACTTCCACTACAAAACTTAGTCCCATTGAATTAGACACTCTTCCCCACATCTTGTAATGCCATTCTTTTCCATCCATACCCATTTTCAACCTAACCTAACCTAACATTATTAAACCTATTCTGACCAACCCCTTTGATACTTCCACTACAAATCTTAGTCCCTTTGAATTAGTCACTCTTCCCTACATCTTCTCATGCCATTCTTTTCCATCTCTACCTTTTTTTACCCTAACCTAACCTAACATTATTAAACCTATTCTGACCTACTCCTTTTATACATCCACTACAAAACTTAGTCCCTTGAATTAGTTACTCTTCCCTACATCTTCTCATGCCATTCTTTTCCATCTCTACCTATTTTCACCCTAACCTAACCTAACGTTATTAAACCTATTCTGACCAACCCCTTTGATACTTCCACTACAAATCTTAGTCCCATTGAATTAGACGCTCTTCCCTACATCTTGTAATGCCATTATTTTCCATCCATACCCATTTTCAACCTAACCTAACCTAACATTATTAAACCTCTTCTGACCAACTCCTTTGATACTTCCACTACAAAACTTATTCCCTTTGAATTAGTCACTCTTCCCTACATCTTCTAATTATATTCTTTTCCATCTGTACCTATTTTCACCCTAACCTAACCTAACATTATTAAACCTCTTCTGACCAACCCCTCTGATACTTCCACTACAAAACTTAGCCCCTTTGAATTAGTCACTCTTCCTTACATCTTCTCATGCCATTATTTTCCATCCCTACCCATTTTCAACCTAACCTAACCTAACATTATTAAACCTATTCTGACCAACCCCTCTGATACTTCCACTACAAAATTTAGTCCCTTTGAATTAGTCACTCTTCCCCCCATCTTGTTATGCCATTCTTTTTCATCTCTACCTATTTCCACCCTAACCTAACCTAACATTATTAAACCTATTCTGACCAACCCTTCTGATACTTCCACAACAAAACTTAGTCCCTTTGAATTAGTTACTCTTCCTTACATCTTCTCATGCCATTATTTTCCATCCCTACCCATTTTCAACCTAACCTAACCTAACATTATTAAACCTATTCTGACCAACCCCTTTGATACTTCCACTACAAATCTTAGTCCCTTTGAATTAGTCACTCTTCCCTACATCTTCTCATGCCATTCTTTTCCATCTCTACCTTTTTTTACCCTAACCTAACCTAACATTATTAAACCTATTCTGACCTACTCCTTTTATACATCCACTACAAAACTTAGTCCCTTGAATTAGTTACTCTTCCCTACATCTTCTCATGCCATTCTTTTTCATCTCTACCTATTTCCACCCTAACCTAACCTAATATTATTAAACCTATTCTGACCAACTCCTCTGATACTTCCACTACAAAACTTAGTCCCATTGAATTAGACACTCTTCCCCACATCTTGTAATGCCATTCTTTTCCATCCATACCCATTTTCAACCTAACCTAACCTAACATTATTAAACCTATTCTGACCAACCCCTTTGATACTTCCACTACAAATCTTAGTCCCTTTGAATTAGTCACTCTTCCCTACATCTTCTCATGCCATTCTTTTCCATCTCTACCTTTTTTTACCCTAACCTATCCTAACATTATTAAACCTATTCTGACCTACTCCTTTTATATATCCACTACAAAACTTAGTCCCTTGAATTAGTTACTCTTCCCTACATCTTCTCATGCCATTCTTTTCCATCTCTACCTATTTTCACCCTAACCTAACCTAACGTTATTAAACCTATTCTGACCAACCCCTTTGATACTTCCACTACAAATCTTAGTCCCATTCAATTAGACGCTCTTCCCTACATCTTGTAATGCCATTATTTTCCATCCATACCCATTTTCAACCTAACCTAACCTAACATTATTAAACATCTTCTGACCAACTCCTTTGATACTTCCACTACAAAACTTATTCCCTTTGAATTAGTCACTCTTCCCTACATCTTCTAATTATATTCTTTTCCATCTCTACCTATTTTCACCCTAACCTAACCTAACATTATTAAACCTCTTCTGACCAACCCCTCTGATACTTCCACTACAAAACTTAGCCCCTTTGAATTAGTCACTCTTCCTTACATCTTCTCATGCCATTATTTTCCATCCCTACCCATTTTCAACCTAACCTAACCTAACATTATTAAACCTATTCTGACCAACCCCTCTGATACTTCCACTACAAAATTTAGTCCCTTTGAATTAGTCACTCTTCCCCCCATCTTGTTATGCCATTCTTTTTCATCTCTACCTATTTCCACCCTAACCTAACCTAACATTATTAAACCTCTTCTGACCAACTCCTCTGATACTTCCACCACAAAACTTAGTCCCTTTGAATTAGTCACTCTTCTCCACATCTTGTTATGCCATTCTTTTTCATCTCTACCTATTTCCACCCTAACCTAACCTAATATTATTAAACCTATTCTGACCAACTCCTCTGATACTTCCACTACAAAACTTAGTCCCATTGAATTAGACAATCTTCCCCACATCTTGTAATGCCATTCTTTTCCATCCATACCCATTTTCAACCTAACCTAACCTAACATTATTAAACCTATTCTGACCAACCCCTTTGATACTTCCACTACAAATCTTAGTCCCTTTGAATTAGTCACTCTTCCCTACATCTTCTCATGCCATTCTTTTCCATCTCTACCTTTTTTTACCCTAACCTAACCTAACATTATTAAACCTATTCTGACCTACTCCTTTTATACATCCACTACAAAACTTAGTCCCTTGAATTAGTTACTCTTCCCTACATCTTCTCATGCCATTCTTTTCCATCTCTACCTATTTTCACCCTAACCTAACCTAACGTTATTAAACCTATTCTGACCAACCCCTTTGATACTTCCACTACAAATCTTAGTCCCATTGAATTAGACGCTCTTCCCTACATCTTGTAATGCCATTATTTTCCATCCATACCCATTTTCAACCTAACCTAACCTAACATTATTAAACCTCTTCTGACCAACTCCTTTGATACTTCCACTACAAAACTTATTCCCTTTGAATTAGTCACTCTTCCCTACATCTTCTAATTATATTCTTTTCCATCTCTACCTATTTTCACCCTAACCTAACCTAACATTATTAAACCTCTTCTGACCAACCATTCTGATACTTCCACTACAAAACTTAGCCCCTTTGAATTAGTCACTCTTCCTTACATCTTCTCATGCCATTATTTTCCATCCCTACCCATTTTCAACCTAACCTAACCTAACATTATTAAACCTATTCTGACCAACCCCTCTGATACTTCCACTACAAAATTTAGTCCCTTTGAATTAGTCACTCTTCCCCCCATCTTGTTATGCCATTCTTTTTCATCTCTACCTATTTCCACCCTAACCTAACCTAACATTATTAAACCTATTCTGACCAACTCCTCTGATACTTCCACTACAAAACTTAGTCCCTTTGAATTAGTCACTCTTCCCCACATCTTGTTATGCTATTCTTTTTCATCTCTACCTATTTCCACCCTAACCTAACCTAACATTATTAAACCTATTCTGACCAACTCCTCTGATACTTCCACCACAAAACTTAGTCCCTTTGAATTAGTCACTCTTCCCCACATCATGTTATGCCATTCTTTTTCATCTATACCTATTTCCACCCTAACCTAACCTAACATTATTAAACCTATTCTGACCAACTCCTCTGATACTTCCACTACAAAACTTAGTCCCATTGAATTAGACACTCTTCCCTACATCTTGTAATGCCATTCTTTTCCATCCATACCCATTTTCAACCTAACCTAACCTAACATTATTAAACCTATTCTGACCAACCCCTTTGATACTTCCACTACAAATCTTAGTCCCTTTGAATTAGTCACTCTTCCCTACATCTTGTTATGCCATTCTTTTTCATCTCTACCTATTTCCACCCTAACCTAACCTAACATTGTTAAACCTATTCTGACCAACCCTTCTGATACTTCCACAACAAAACTTAGTCCCTTTGAATTAGTTACTCTTCCTTACATCTTCTCATGCCATTATTTTCCATCCCTACCCATTTTCAACCTAACCTAACCTAACATTATTAAACCTATTCTGACCAACCCCTCTGATAGTTCCACTACAAAACTTAGTCCCTTTGAATTAGTCACTCTTCCCCCCATCTTGTTATGCCATTCTTTTTCATCTCTACCTATTTCCACCCTAACCTAACCTAACATTATTAAACCTATTCTGACCAACTTCTCTGATACTTCCACTACAAAACTTAGTCCCTTTGAATTAGTCACTCTTCCCCACATCTTGTTATGCCATTCTTTTTCATCTCTACCTATTTCCACCCTAACCTAACCTAACATTATTAAACCTATTCTGACCAACTCCTCTGATACTTCCACTTCAAAACTTAGTCCCATTGAATTAGACGCTCTTCCCTACATCTTGTAATGCCATTCTTTTCCATCCATACCCATTTTCAACATAACCTAACCTAACATTATTAAACCTCTTCTGACCAACTCCTTTGATACTTCCACTACAAAACTTATTCCCTTTGAATTAGTCACTCTTCCCTACATCTTCTAATTATATTCTTTTCCATCTCTACCTATTTTCACCCTAACCTAACCTAACATTATTAAATCTATTCTGACCAACCCTTCTGATACTTCCACAACAAAACTTAGTCCCTTTGTATTAGTTACTCTTCCTTACATCTTCTCATGCCATTATTTTCCATCCCTACCCATTTTCAACCTAACCTAACCTAACATTATTAAACCTATTCTGACCAACCCCTCTGATACTTCCACTACAAAACTTAGTCCCTTTGAATTAGTCACTCTTCCCCCCATCTTGTTATGCCATTCTTTTTCATCTCTACCTATTTCCACCCTAACCTAACCTAACATTATTAAACCTATTCTGACCAACTCCTCTGATACTTCCACCACAAAACTTAGTCCCTTTGAATTAGTCACTCTTCCCCACATCTTGTTATGCCATTCTTTTTCATCTCTACCTATTTCCACCCTAACCTAACCTAACATTATTAAACCTATTCTGACCAACTCCTCTGATACTTCCACTACAAAACTTAGTCCCATTGAATTAGACACTCTTCCCTACATCTTGCAATGCCATTCTTTTCCATCCATACCCATTTTCAACCTAACCTAACCTAACATTATTAAACCTATTCTGACCAACCCCTTTGATACTTCCACTACAAATCTTAGTCCCTTTGAATTAGTCACTCTTCCCTACATCTTGTAATGCCATTCTTTTCCATCTCTACCTTTTTTTACCCTAACCTAACATAACATTATTAAACCTATTCTGACCAACTCCTTTTATACATCCACTACAAAACTTAGTCCCTTGAATTAGTTACTCTTCCCTACATCTTCTCATGCCATTCTTTTCCATCTCTACCTATTTTCACCCTAACCTAACCTAACGTTATTAAACCTATTCTGACCAACCCCTTTGATACTTCCACTACAAATCTTAGTCCCATTGAATTAGACGCTCTTCCCTACATCTTGTAATGCCATTCTTTTCCATCCATACCCATTTTCAACCTAACCTAACCTAACATTATTAAACCTCTTCTGACCAACTCCTTTGATACTTCCACTACAAAACTTATTCCCTTTGAATTAGTCACTCTTCCCTACATCTTCTAATTATATTCTTTTCCATCTCTACCTATTTTCACCCTAACCTAACCTAACATTATTAAACCTATTCTGACCAACCCCTCTGATACTTCCACTACAAAACTTAGTCCCTTTGAATTAGTCACTCTTCCCCCCATCTTGTTATGCCATTCTTTTTCATCTCTACCTATTTCCACCCTAACCTAACCTAACATTATTAAACCTATTCTGACCAACTCCTCTGATACTTCCACTACAAAACTTAGTCCCTTTGAATTAGTCACTCTTCCCCACATCTTGTTATGCCATTCTTTTTCATCTCTACCTATTTCCACCCTAACCTAACCTAACATTATTAAACCTATTCTGACCAACTCCTCTGATACTTCCACTTCAAAACTTAGTCCCATTGAATTAGACGCTCTTCCCTACATCTTGTAATGCCATTCTTTTCCATCCATACCCATTTTCAACCTAACCTAACCTAACATTATTAAACCTCTTTTGACCAACTCCTTTGATACTTCCACTACAAAACTTATTCCCTTTGAATTAGTCACTCTTCCCTACATCTTCTAATTATATTCTTTTCCATCTCTACCTATTTTCACCCTAACCTAACCTAACATTATTAAACCTATTCTGACCAACCCCTCTGATACTTCCACTACAAAACTTAGTCCCTTTGAATTAGTCACTCTTCCCCCCATCTTGTTATGCCATTCTTTTTCATCTCTACCTATTTCCACCCTAACCTAACCTAACATTATTAAACCTATTCTGACCAACCCCTTTGATACTTCCACTACAAATCTTAGTCCCTTTGAATTAGTCACTCTTCCCTACATCTTCTCATGCCATTCTTTTCCATCTCTACCTTCTTTTACCCTAACCTAACCTAACATTATTAAACCTCTTCTGACCAACTCCTTTGATACTTCCACTACAAAACTTATTCCCTTTGAATTAGTCACTCTTCCCTACATCTTCTAATTATATTCTTTTCCATCTCTACCTATTTTCACCCTAACCTAACCTAACATTATTAAACCTATTCTGACCAACCCCTCTGATACTTCCACAACAAAACTTAGTCCCTTTGAATTAGTTACTTTTCCTTACATCTTCTCATGCCATTATTTTCCATCCCTACCCATTTTCAACCTAACCTAACCTAACATTATTAAACCTATTCTGATCAACCCTTCTGATACTTCCACTACAAAACTTAGTCCCTTTGAATTAGTCACTCTTCCCCCCATCTTGTTATGCCATTCTTTTTCATCTCTACCTATTTCCACCCTAACCTAACCTAACAGTATTAAACCTATTCTGACCAACCCCTCTTATACTTGTACTACAAAACTTAGTCCATTAGAATTATTCATTCTTCCCTACATCTTCTCATGCCATTATTTCCATCCATACCCTTTTTTAACCTAACCTAACATTATTAAACCTATTCTGATCAACCCCTCTGATACTTCCACTACAAAACTTAGTCCATTAGAATTAGTCACTCTTCCCCACATCTTGTTATGCCATTCTTTTTCATCTCTACCTATTTCCACCCTAACCTAACCTAATATTATTAAACCTATTCTGACCAACTCCTCTGATACTTCCACTACAAAACTTAGTCCCATTGAATTAGACACTCTTCCCCACATCTTGTAATGCCATTCTTTTCCATCCATACCCATTTTCAACCTAACCTAACCTAACATTATTAAACCTATTCTCACCAACCCCTTTGATACTTCCACTACAAATCTTAGTCCCTTTGAATTAGTCACTCTTCCCTACATCTTCTCATGCCATTCTTTTCCATCTCTACCTTTTTTTATCCTAACCTAACCTAACATTATCAAACCTATTCTGACCTACTCCTTTTATACATCCACTACAAAACTTAGTCCCTTGAATTAGTTACTCTTCCCTACATCTTCTCATGCCATTCTTTTCCATCTCTACCTATTTTCACCCTAACCTAAACTAACGTTATTAAACCTATTCTGACCAACCCCTTTGATACTTCCACTACAAATCTTAGTCCCATTGAATTAGACGCTCTTCCCTACATCTTGTAATGCCATTATTTTCCATCCATACCCATTTTCAACCTAACCTAACCTAACATTATTAAACCTCTTCTGACCAACTTCTTTGATACTTCCACTACAAAACTTATTCCCTTTGAATTAGTCACTCTTCCCTACATCTTCTAATTATATTCTTTTCCATCTCTACCTATTTTCACCCTAACCTAACCTAACATTATTAAACCTCTTCTGACCAACCATTCTGATACTTCCACTACAAAACTTAGCCCCTTTGAATTAGTCACTCTTCCTTACATCTTCTCATGCCATTATTTTCCATCCCTACCCATTTTCAACCTAACCTAACCTAACATTATTAAACCTATTCTGACCAACCCCTCTGATACTTCCACTACAAAATTTAGTCCCTTTGAATTAGTCACTCTTCCCCCCATCTTGTTATGCCATTCTTTTTCATCTCTACCTATTTCCACCCTAACCTAACCTAACATTATTAAACCTATTCTGACCAACTCCTCTGATACTTCCACTACAAAACTTAGTCCCTTTGAATTAGTCACTCTTCCCCACATCTTGTTATGCTATTCTTTTTCATCTCTACCTATTTCCACCCTAACCTAACCTAACATTATTAAACCTATTCTGACCAACTCCTCTGATACTTCCACCACAAAACTTAGTCCCTTTGAATTAGTCACTCTTCCCCACATCATGTTATGCCATTCTTTTTCATCTATACCTATTTCCACCCTAACCTAACCTAACATTATTAAACCTATTCTGACCAACTCCTCTGATACTTCCACTACAAAACTTAGTCCCATTGAATTAGACACTCTTGCCTACATCTTGTAATGCCATTCTTTTCCATCCATACCCATTTTCAACCTAACCTAACCTAACATTATTAAACCTATTCTGACCAACCCCTTTGATACTTCCACTACAAATCTTAGTCCCTTTGAATTAGTCACTCTTCCCCCCATCTTGTTATGCCATTCTTTTTCATCTCTACCTATTTCCACCCTAACCTAACCTAACATTATTAAACCTATTCTGACCAACCCCTCTTATACTTGTACTACAAAACTTAGTCCATTAGAATTATTCATTCTTCCCTACATCTTCTCATGCCATTATTTCCATCCATACCCTTTTTTAACATAACCTAACCTAACATTATTAAACCTATTCTGATCAACCCCTCTGATACTTCCACTACAAAACTTAGTCCATTAGAATTAGTCACTCTTCCCCACATCTTGTTATGCCATTCTTTTTCATCTCTACCTATTTCCACCCTAACCTAACCTAATATTATTAAACCTATTCTGACCAACTCCTCTGATACTTCCACTACAAAACATAGTCCCATTGAATTAGACACTCTTACCCACATCTTGTAATGCCATTCTTTTCCATCCATACCCATTTTCAACCTAACCTAACCTAACATTATTAAACCTATTCTGACCAACCCCTTTGATACTTCCACTACAAATCTTAGTCCCTTTGAATTAGTCACTCTTCCCTACATCTTCTCATGCCATTCTTTTCCATCTCTACCTTTTTTTACCCTAACCTAACCTAACATTATTAAACCTATTCTGACCTACTCCTTTTATACATCCACTACAAAACTTAGTCCCTTAAATTAGTTACTCTTCCCTACATCTTCTCATGCCATTCTTTTCCATCTCTACCTATTTTCACCCTAACCTAACCTAACGTTATTAAACCTATTCTGACCAACCCCTTTGATACTTCCACTACAAATCTTAGTCCCATTGAATTAGACGCTCTTCCCTACATCTTGTAATGCCATTATATTCCATCCATACCCATTTTCAACCTAACCTAACCTAACATTATTAAACCTCTTCTGACCAACTCCTTTGATACTTCCACTACAAAACTTATTCCCTTTGAATTAGTCACTCTTCCCTACATCTTCTAATTATATTCTTTTCCATCTCTACCTATTTTCACCCTAACCTAACCTAACATTATTAAACCTCTTCTGACCAACCATTCTGATACTTCCACTACAAAACTTAGCCCCTTTGAATTAGTCACTCTTCCTTACATCTTCTCATGCCATTATTTTCCATCCCTACCCATTTTCAACCTAACCTAACCTAACATTATTAAACCTATTCTGACCAACCCCTCTGATACTTCCACTACAAAATTTAGTCCCTTTGAATTAGTCACTCTTCCCCCCATCTTGTTATGCCATTCTTTTTCATCTCTACCTATTTCCACCCTAACCTAACCTAACATTATTAAACCTATTCTGACCAACTCCTCTGATACTTCCACTACAAAACTTAGTCCCTTTGAATTAGTCACTCTTCCCCACATCTTGTTATGCTATTCTTTTTCATCTCTACCTATTTCCACCCTAACCTAACCTAACATTATTAAACCTATTCTGACCAACTCCTCTGATACTTCCACCACAAAACTTAGTCCCTTTGAATTAGTCACTCTTCCCCACATCATGTTATGCCATTCTTTTTCATCTATACCTATTTCCACCCTAACCTAACCTAACATTATTAAACCTATTCTGACCAACTCCTCTGATACTTCCACTACAAAACTTAGTCCCATTGAATTAGACACTCTTCCCTACATCTTGTAATGCCATTCTTTTCCATCCATACCCTTTTTTAACCTAACCTAACCTAACATTATTAAACCTATTCTGATCAACCCCTCTGATACTTCCACTACAAAACTTAGTCCATTAGAATTAGTCACTCTTCCCCACATCTTGTTATGCCATTCTTTTTCATCTCTACCTATTTCCACCCTAACCTAACCTAATATTATTAAACCTATTCTGACCAACTCCTCTGATACTTCCACTACAAAACTTAGTCCCATTGAATTAGACACTCTTCCCCACATCTTGTAATGCCATTCTTTTCCATCCATACCCATTTTCAACCTAACCTAACCTAACATTATTAAACCTATTCTGACCAACCCCTTTGATACTTCCACTACAAATCTTAGTCCCTTTGAATTAGTCACTCTTCCCTACATCTTATCATGCCATTCTTTTCCATCTCTACCTTTTTTTACCCTAACCTAACCTAACATTATCAAACCTATTCTGACCTACTCCTTTTATACATCCACTACAAAACTTAGTCCCTTGAATTAGTTACTCTTCCCTACATCTTCTCATGCCATTCTTTTCCATCTCTACCTATTTTCACCCTAACCTAACCTAACGTTATTAAACCTATTCTGACCAACCCCTTTGATACTTCCACTACAAATCTTAGTCCCATTGAATTAGACGCTCTTCCCTACATCTTGTAATGCCATTATTTTCCATCCATACCCATTTTCAACCTAACCTAACCTAACATTATTAAACCTCTTCTGACCAACTCCTTTGATACTTCCACTACAAAACTTATTCCCTTTGAATTAGTCACTCTTCCCTACATCTTCTAATTATATTCTTTTCCATCTCTACCTATTTTCACCCTAACCTAACCTAACATTATTAAACCTCTTCTGACCAACCATTCTGATACTTCCACTACAAAACTTAGCCCCTTTGAATTAGTCACTCTTCCTTACATCTTCTCATGCCATTATTTTCCATCCCTACCCATTTTCAACCTAACCTAACCTAACATTATTAAACCTATTCTGACCAACCCCTCTGATAGTTCCACTACAAAACTTAGTCCCTTTGAATTAGTCACTCTTCCCCCCATCTTGTTATGCCATTCTTTTTCATCTCTACCTATTTCCACCCTAACCTAACCTAACATTATTAAACCTATTCTGACCAACTCCTCTGATACTTCCACTACAAAACTTAGTCCCTTTGAATTAGTCACTCTTCCCCACATCTTGTTATGCTATTCTTTTTCATCTCTACCTATTTCCACCCTAACCTAACCTAACATTATTAAACCTATTCTGACCAACTCCTCTGATACTTCCACCACAAAACTTAGTCCCTTTGAATTAGTCACTCTTCCCCACATCATGTTATGCCATTCTTTTTCATCTATACCTATTTCCACCCTAACCTAACCTAACATTATTAAACCTATTCTGACCAACTCCTCTGATACTTCCACTACAAAACTTAGTCCCATTGAATTAGACACTCTTGCCTACATCTTGTAATGCCATTCTTTTCCATCCATACCCATTTTCAACCTAACCTAACCTAACATTATTAAACCTATTCTGACCAACCCCTTTGATACTTCCACTACAAATCTTAGTCCCTTTGAATTAGTCACTCTTCCCTACATCTTGTTATGCCATTCTTTTTCATCTCTACCTATTTCCACCCTAACCTAACCTAACATTATTAAACCTATTCTGACCAACCCTTCTGATACTTCCACAACAAAACTTAGTCCCTTTGAATTAGTTACTCTTCCTTACATCTTCTCATGCCATTATTTTCCATCCCTACCCATTTTCAACCTAACCTAACCTAACATTATTAAACCTATTCTGACCAACCCCTCTGATAGTTCCACTACAAAACTTAGTCCCTTTGAATTAGTCACTCTTCCCCCCATCTTGTTATGCCATTCTTTTTCATCTCTACCTATTTCCACCCTAACCTAACCTAACATTATTAAACCTATTCTGACCAACTTCTCTGATACTTCCACTACAAAACTTAGTCCCTTTGAATTAGTCACTCTTCCCCACATCTTGTTATGCCATTCTTTTTCATCTCTACCTATTTCCACCCTAACCTAACCTAACATTATTAAACCTATTCTGACCAACTCCTCTGATACTTCCACTTCAAAACTTAGTCCCATTGAATTAGACGCTCTTCCCTACATCTTGTAATGCCATTCTTTTCCATCCATACCCATTTTCAACCTAACCTAACCTAACATTATTAAACCTCTTCTGACCAAGTCCTTTGATACTTCCACTACAAAACTTATTCCCTTTGAATTAGTCACTCTTCCCTACATCTTCTAATTATATTCTTTTCCATCTCTACCTATTTTCACCCTAACCTAACCTAACATTATTAAATCTATTCTGACCAACCCTTCTGATACTTCCACAACAAAACTTAGTCCCTTTGTATTAGTTACTCTTCCTTACATCTTCTCATGCCATTATTTTCCATCCCTACCCATTTTCAACCTAACCTAACCTAACATTATTAAACCTATTCTGACCAACCCCTCTGATACTTCCACTACAAAACTTAGTCCCTTTGAATTAGTCACTCTTCCCCACATCTTGTTATGCCATTCTTTTTCATCTCTACCTATTTCCACCCTAACCTAACCTAACATTATTAAACCTATTCTGACCAACTCCTCTGATACTTCCACCACAAAACTTAGTCCCTTTGAATTAGTCACTCTTCCCCACATCTTGTTATGCCATTCTTTTTCATCTCTACCTATTTCCACCCTAACCTAACCTAACATTATTAAACCTATTCTGACCAACTCCTCTGATACTTCCACTACAAAACTTAATCCCATTGAATTAGACACTCTTCCCCACATCTTGCAATGCCATTCTTTTCCATCCATACCCATTTTCAACCTAACCTAACCTAACATTATTAAACCTATTCTGACCAACCCCTTTGATACTTCCACTACAAATCTTAGTCCCTTTGAATTAGTCACTCTTCCCTACATCTTTTCATGCCATTCTTTTCCATCTCTACCTTTTTTTACCCTAACCTAACCTAACATTATTAAACCTATTCTGACCAACTCCTTTTATACATCCACTACAAAACTTAGTCCCTTGAATTAGTTACTCTTCCCTACATCTTCTCATGCCATTCTTTTCCATCTCTACCTATTTTCACCCTAACCTAACCTAACGTTATTAAACCTATTCTGACCAACCCCTTTGATACTTCCACTACAAATCTTAGTCCCATTGAATTAGACGCTCTTCCCTACATCTTGTAATGCCATTCTTTTCCATCCATACCCATTTTCAACCTAACCTAACCTAACATTATTAAACCTCTTCTGACCAACTCCTTTGATACTTCCACTACAAAACTTATTCCCTTTGAATTAGTCACTCTTCCCTACATCTTCTAATTATATTCTTTTCCATCTCTACCTATTTTCACCCTAACCTAACCTAACATTATTAAATCTATTCTGACCAACCCTTCTGATACTTCCACAACAAAACTTAGTCCCTTTGTATTAGTTACTCTTCCTTACATCTTCTCATGCCATTATTTTCCATCCCTACCCATTTTCAACCTAACCTAACCTAACATTATTAAACCTATTCTGACCAACCCCTCTGATACTTCCACTACAAAACTTAGTCCCTTTGAATTAGTCACTCTTCCCCCCATCTTGTTATGCCATTCTTTTTCATCTCTACCTATTTCCACCCTAACCTAACCTAACATTATTAAACCTATTCTGACCAACTCCTCTGATACTTCCACCACAAAACTTAGTCCCTTTGAATTAGTCACTCTTCCCCACATCTTGTTATGCCATTCTTTTTCATCTCTACCTATTTCCACCCTAACCTAACCTAACATTATTAAACCTATTCTGACCAACTCCTCTGATACTTCCACTACAAAACTTAGTCCCATTGAATTAGACACTCTTCCCTACATCTTGCAATGCCATTCTTTTCCATCCATACCCATTTTCAACCTAACCTAACCTAACATTATTAAACCTATTCTGACCAACCCCTTTGATACTTCCACTACAAATCTTAGTCCCTTTGAATTAGTCACTCTTCCCTACATCTTTTCATGCCATTCTTTTCCATCTCTACCTTTTTTTACCCTAACCTAACCTAACATTATTAAACCTATTCTGACCAACTCCTTTTATACATCCACTACAAAACTTAGTCCCTTGAATTAGTTACTCTTCCCTACATCTTCTCATGCCATTCTTTTCCATCTCTACCTATTTTCACCCTAACCTAACCTAACGTTATTAAACCTATTCTGACCAACCCCTTTGATACTTCCACTACAAATCTTAGTCCCATTGAATTAGACGCTCTTCCCTACATCTTGTAATGCCATTCTTTTCCATCCATACCCATTTTCAACCTAACCTAACCTAACATTATTAAACCTCTTCTGACCAACTCCTTTGATACTTCCACTACAAAACTTATTCCCTTTGAATTGGTCACTCTTCCCTACATCTTCTAATTATATTCTTTTCCATCTCTACCTATTTTCACCCTAACCTAACCTAACATTATTAAACCTATTCTGACCAACCCCTCTGATACTTCCACTACAAAACTTAGTCCCTTTGAATTAGTCACTCTTCCCCCCATCTTGTTATGCCATTCTTTTTCATCTCTACCTATTTCCACCCTAACCTAACCTAACATTATTAAACCAATTCTGACCAACTCCTCTGATACTTCCACTACAAAACTTAGTCCCATTGAATTAGACACTCTTCCCCCCATCTTGTAATGCCATTCTTTTCCATCCATACCCATTTTCAACCTAACCTAACCTAACATTATTAAACCTATTCTGACCAACTCCTCTGATACTTCCACTACAAAACTTAGTCCCATTGAATTAGTCACTCTTCCCCACATCTTGTTATGCTATTCTTTTTCATCTCTACCTATTTCCACCCTAACCTAACCTAACATTATTAAACCTATTCTGACCAACTCCTCTGATACTTCCACCACAAAACTTAGTCCCTTTGAATTAGTCACTCTTCCCCACATCATGTTATGCCATTCTTTTTCATCTATACCTATTTCCACCCTAACCTAACCTAACATTATTAAACCTATTCTGACCAACTCCTCTGATACTTCCACTACAAAACTTAGTCCCATTGAATTAGACACTCTTCCCTACATCTTGTAATGCCATTCTTTTCCATCCATACCCATTTTCAACCTAACCTAACCTAACATTATTAAACCTATTCTGACCAACCCCTTTGATACTTCCACTACAAATCTTAGTCCCTTTGAATTAGTCACTCTTCCCTACATCTTGTTATGCCATTCTTTTTCATCTCTACCTATTTCCACCCTAACCTAACCTAACATTATTAAACCTATTCTGACCAACCCTTCTGATACTTCCACAACAAAACTTAGTCCCTTTGAATTAGTTACTCTTCCTTACATCTTCTCATGCCATTATTTTCCATCTCTACCCATTTTCAACCTAACCTAACCTAACATTATTAAACCTATTCTGACCAACCCCTCTGATAGTTCCACTACAAAACTTAGTCCCTTTGAATTAGTCACTCTTCCCCCCATCTTGTTATGCCATTCTTTTTCATCTCTACCTATTTCCACCCTAACCTAACATTATTAAACCTATTCTGACCAACTTCTCTGATACTTCCACTACAAAACTTAGTCCCTTTGAATTAGTCACTCTTCCCCACATCTTGTTATGCCATTCTTTTTCATCTCTACCTATTTCCACCCTAACCTAACCTAACATTATTAAACCTATTCTGACCAACTCCTCTGATACTTCCACTTCAAAACTTAGTCCCATTGAATTAGACGCTCTTCCCTACATCTTGTAATGCCATTCTTTTCCATCCATACCCATTTTCAACCTAACCTAACCTAACATTATTAAACCTCTTCTGACCAACTCCTTTGATACTTCCACTACAAAACTTATTCCCTTTGAATTAGTCACTCTTCCCTACATCTTCTAATTATATTCTTTTCCATCTCTACCTATTTTCACCCTAACCTAACCTAACATTATTAAATCTATTCTGACCAACCCTTCTGATACTTCCACAACAAAACTTAGTCCCTTTGTATTAGTTACTCTTCCTTACATCTTCTCATGCCATTATTTTCCATCCCTACCCATTTTCAACCTAACCTAACCTAACATTATTAAACCTATTCTGACCAACCCCTCTGATACTTCCACTACAAAACTTAGTCCCTTTGAATTAGTCACTCTTCCCCCCATCTTGTTATGCCATTCTTTTTCATCTCTACCTATTTCCACCCTAACCTAACCTAACATTATTAAACCTATTCTGACCAACTCCTCTGATACTTCCACCACAAAACTTAGTCCCTTTGAATTAGTCACTCTTCCCCACATCTTGTTATGCCATTCTTTTTCATCTCTACCTATTTCCACCCTAACCTAACCTAACATTATTAAACCTATTCTGACCAACTCCTCTGATACTTCCACTACAAAACTTAGTCCCATTGAATTAGACACTCTTCCCTACATCTTGCAATGCCATTCTTTTCCATCCATACCCATTTTCAACCTAACCTAACATTATTAAACCTATTCTGACCAACCCCTTTGATACTTCCACTACAAATCTTAGTCCCTTTGAATTAGTCACTCTTCCCTACATCTTTTCATGCCATTCTTTTCCATCTCTACCTTTTTTTACCCTAACCTAACCTAACATTATTAAACCTATTCTGACCAACTCCTTTTATACATCCACTACAAAACTTAGTCCCTTGAATTAGTTACTCTTCCCTACATCTTTTCATGCCATTCTTTTCCATCTCTACCTATTTTCACCCTAACCTAACCTAACGTTATTAAACCTATTCTGACCAACCCCTTTGATACTTCCACTACAAATCTTAGTCCCATTGAATTAGACGCTCTTCCCTACATCTTGTAATGCCATTCTTTTCCATCCATACCCATTTTCAACCTAACCTAACCTAACATTATTAAACCTCTTCTGACCAACTCCTTTGATACTTCCACTACAAAACTTATTCCCTTTGAATTAGTCACTCTTCCCTACATCTTCTAATTATATTCTTTTCCATCTCTACCTATTTTCACCCTAACCTAACCTAACATTATTAAACCTATTCTGACCAACCCCTCTGATACTTCCACTACAAAACTTAGTCCCTTTGAATTAGTCACTCTTCCCCCCATCTTGTTATGCCATTCTTTTTCATCTCTACCTATTTCCACCCTAAACTAACCTAACATTATTAAACCTATTCTGACCAACTCCTCTGATACTTCCACTACAAAACTTAGTCCCATTGAATTAGACACTCTTCCCTACATCTTGTAATGCCATTCTTTTCCATCCATACCCATTTTCAACCTAACCTAACCTAACATTATTAAACCTATTCTGACCAACCCCTTTGATACTTCCACTACAAATCTTAGTCCCTTTGAATTAGTCACTCTTCCCTACATCTTCTCATGCCATTCTTTTCCATCTCTACCTTTTTTTACCCTAACCTAACCTAACATTATTAAACCTCTTCTGACCAACTCCTTTGATACTTCCACTACAAAACTTATTCCCTTTGAATTAGTCACTCTTCCCTACATCTTCTAATTATATTCTTTTCCATCTCTACCTATTTTCACCCTAACCTAACCTAACATTATTAAACCTATTCTGACCAACCCCTCTGATACTTCCACAACAAAACTTAGTCCCTTTGAATTAGTTACTTTTCCTTACATCTTCTCATGCCATTATTTTCCATCCCTACCCATTTTCAACCTAACCTAACCTAACATTATTAAACCTATTCTGATCAACCCCTCTGATACTTCCACTACAAAACTTAGTCCCTTTGAATTAGTCACTCTTCCCCCCATCTTGTTATGCCATTCTTTTTCATCTCTACCTATTTCCACCCTAACCTAACCTAACATTATTAAACCTATTCTGACCAACCCCTCTTATACTTGTACTACAAAACTTAGTCCATTAGAATTATTCATTCTTCCCTACATCTTCTCATGCCATTATTTCCATCCATACCCTTTTTTAACCTAACCTAACCTAACATTATTAAACCTATTCTGATCAACCCCTCTGATACTTCCACTACAAAACTTAGTCCATTAGAATTAGTCACTCTTCCCTACATCTTCTCATGCCATTATTTTCCAACCCTACCCATTTTCAACCTATCCTAACATAACATAATTAAACCAATGCTGACCAACCCCTCTGATACTTCCACTACAAAACTTAGTCCCTTTGAATTAGTCACTCTTCTCTACATCTTCTCATGCCATTATTTTCTATTCCTATCCATTTTCAACTTAACCTAACCTAACATTATTAAACCTATTCTGACCAACTCCTCTGATACTTCCACAACAAAACTTATTCCATTAGAATTAGTCACTCTTCCCCCCATCTTCTAATGCCATTCTTTTCCATCTCTACCTATTTTCACCCTAACCTAACCTAACATTATTAAACCTCTTCTGACCAACTCCTTTGATACTTCCACTACAAAACTTAGTCCCTTTAAATTAGTCACTCTTCCCCACATCTTGTTATGCCATTCTTTTTCATCTCTACCTAATTCCACCCTAACGTAAACTAACATTATTAAACCTCTTCTGACCAACTCCTCTGATACTTCCACTACAAAACTTAGTCCCATTGAATTAGACACTCTTCCCTACATCTTCTCATGCCATTATTTTCCATCCCTACCCATTTTCACCCTAACCTAACCTATCATTATTAAACCTATTCTGACCAACTCCTCTGATACTTCCACTACAAAACTTAGTCCATTAGAATTATTCATTCTTCCCTACATCTTCTCATGCCATTATTTTCCAACCCTACCCTTTTTTAACCTAACCTAACCTAACATTATTAAACCTATTCTGACCAACTCCTCTAATACTTCCTCTACAAAACTTAGTCCCTTTGAATTAGTCACTCTTCTATACATCTTCTCATGCCATTCTTTTCCATCTCTACCTATTTCCACCCACGTGGGTAGCCACGTACATACTGAGAGAAACAGACACATTAGAATACATTAGGTAGTAGTAGTGGGGCAGAAGGAGCCACTCGTTGTATCTCTTAACTACATGTGTTCTGAAATACATAAGTTCCTTAAGAATACATAAGTCTGTGAGGAATATACAATGAGGTTCAACGAAGGATGCATTAAATTAGGGATGAAATTTTGGGATATTATCTCTTTTCATATGACTGACTTCGAAGTGAAATAAATCTCCGTTGGTGTTAGTAATATTCTATTCATAAATTTCTTCTACACAAAATTCAGAGTGACACATAATGTTTACTAGTAATTCGTAGTTTCGTATGAAGTGTGGAGAGAATACAATGTCCCTCGAAAAATAACTACCCAACTAGCCTACATATGCAAAGACCCGAGAGAAATACAGAGTGTTGCGAGAAATACATGTTCCAGTGAGAAACATCAAAGAGAGGAGATGAATACACTGGACTTGGAGAATTACAAAGTCCCATCAGAAAGACAAAGGCCTCGTGAGAAATACACAATATCGAGAGAAATACACATACATATAGAGACACAGAGTACCACAGTAGAAACCACAGACGCTCAGTGGACAAACAGAACTGAGCCTCGTGAGAAATACCGGTACTGTGTCTGGCCTCTACACACACACACACACACAGAGTCACACACACACACACACACACACAGAGTCACACACACACACACACACACACACACACACACACACACACACACACACTCACACTCACACTCACACTCACACTCACACTCACACTCACACTCACACTCACACTCACACACACACACACACAGTCTCACACACACACACACCTCGGCTAGAATTCGATATTTTCTAAACAAAACACATTTTCTAATTAACGTATGACAGAGAAAGGATAGTGTGTGATTTTGATCTGATTTTGACAAATAAAAAACTAATATTTTTTTCTATTTTACGTATGAGAGATAGGATAGTGAATGATTTTGATAATTTTGACAATTACTTTAAAAACTCTTAATTCTTTTTCTAATGATTAACGAAAACTGTAATATAGACACAAAACATTATATCTCTCAATCCAATCCAGTTTCCTTCCAGTCCCTCCTTAATCTAATCCAAGTACCCCCATCCCCCTCATGTCCCTCTATCTCTCACACCCCACTCCATCCCACAGTCCCTCACTTTTCTAATCCTGGTACCCCCCCGCCAGATGTCCCTCCATCTTTCACCCCTCCCACCCCATTCTAATCCAGGTGCCACCCCCCCTCCCCGCTGTCCTTCCATCTATCCCCACCCTACCCTA
The DNA here is from genome assembly GCA_033782935.1 of Petrolisthes cinctipes. Classification (NCBI taxonomy): domain Eukaryota; kingdom Metazoa; phylum Arthropoda; class Malacostraca; order Decapoda; family Porcellanidae; genus Petrolisthes; species Petrolisthes cinctipes. The sequence continues at coordinate 80,020 of JAWQEG010003230.1, forward strand.
TACTAATCCAGGTACTCCCCCTCCATCTTCCACCCCACCAACCCCACCCCACCCCACCCTATTCTAATCTAGGTACCCTCCCACTCCCCGTGTCCCTGTATTTCTCACCCCCTCCAACTGCACCCCACCCCACCCTATTCTAATCCAGGTACCCTCCCACTCCCCCATGTCCCTGTATTTCTCACCCGCCCCCCACCCCCACCCTCACTACAGACCAGCCACCACCACCACCACCACCAACACCACCAACAGATCCTCACCACATCCTCACAAATCGCATATGAATGGCCGGCAAGTGGTGGACAGAGAGGCTTCATTGGCTGGGGAGGGGGAGGGAGGGAGAGTGGGAGAGGAAGTAGACAGGGAGGGGAAGGGGTGGAGGAGGTGGTGGAAGGCCCAGGGAGAGGGTGTGGAGGAGGAGGAGGAGGAGGAGGGAAGAAGGTCCAGAGAGAAGGGGATTAGGGAGTTGACCAGGAACTATGTTGGAGAAAGGGAAGCTGTGGAGAATATAGAGGGAGCTTACTGGGGAGGGAAGGGAAGGGAAAGGAGAGGGAGGTAAGGGAAAGGAGAGGGAAAGGAGTTGGGAGGGAAGGAGTTGGGAGGGAAGGAGTTGGAAGGAAAGGGATTGGGAGGAAAGGGATTGGGAGGGAAAGGGATTGGGAGGGAAAGAATTGGGAGGAAAGGGATTGGGAGGAAAGGGATTGGGAGGGAAAGGATTGAAAGGGAAAGGGATTGGGAGGAAAGGGATTGGGAGGTAAGGAGTTGGGCGGGAAACGATTGAAAGGGAAAGAATTGGGAGGAAAGGGATTGGGAGGGAAGGGATTGAGACGGGCGAACGCGAATACATAAAGTCAATAGTAACTTGGGGATTAGAAAGGAAATGCATAGGTTACTGAGGAAGAGGAAGGAAGAGGAAGGGAGAGGGAGAGTAGAAAAAGAAGGAGAGAGCATTCTGAGGAGGAAATGTGAGACTGAGTTGGAAAGAGAGAAAAGACAAGAGAGAGGGAAGGAGAGAGAGAGAAGAAAAAGGATAAGGTAGGTAGGTAGGTAGGTAGGTAGGGCACAGGATAGAAGTGAAGGGAAGGAAACAGGAAACAGTGATAGGGAGAGGGAGGACTGGAAGTGTAAAAGGAACTAGAGAGAAGAGACAGAAAGGAGACATGGAACTGGTGAAAGGAGAGAAAGAGGAAGTGAGAGAAAGAGGAAGTGAGAGGAAGAGGGAGGGGGGGGGAGGAGGGATGATAAGATTTAGGGAAGGGAGAAGGAAAAAGAGTATTGGATAGGAGAAAGTGGCAGGATTAGGAGGAGATATTAAAGTGGGGAAGAGGGAAGATCGAAGCAAGGATGGAAGGAGGAGATGGGAACTGGTGTGGGACAGGAGCCAGGGCCAGGGTACGAAACTGAAAAACAGATCCTGATTTAATAGATAATTTGAAAAAAGAAATGGAAGAAAATTCGGGAGTCGGAGAATGGTTAAGGAATGGAGGAGTTGGGAATGAAAGATGAATGTGAAAGTGGGAGTAAAATGAGGAATGAGAGGTGAAAAGAGAATGGGAGAGAATGGGAAATGTGGGAGAAAATGGGGCGTGGGAGAGAATGGGGAGTGGGAGAGAATGGAGAATAGGAGAGAATTAGGGATGAGAGAGAATGGGGAATGGGGAAAGTGGGAGAGAATGGGGAGTGGGAGAGAATGGGGAGTGGGAGAGAATGGGGAGTGGGAGAGAATTGGGAGTGGGAGAGAATGGGGAAAGTGGGAGAGAATGGGGAGTGGGAGAGAATGGGGAGTGGGAGAGAATGGGGAAAGTGGGAGAGAATGGGGAAAGTGGGAGAGAATGGGGAAAGTGGGAGAGAATGGGGGGAGTGGGAGAGAATGGGAAGTGGGAGAAAATGGGGAAAGTGGGAGAAGAATTGAGACCGGGAGAAAAACGGAAAGAAAGAGAACGACGCCTGAAAGAAATATCAATGTGTTTTGTGTGAGACATCAACGTTGCATTAACTAACCACATCAATACATCTTCCTCCTTCATATTCAATCCGACCGGTTTTCCCATTATATCAACATCATGTCCCCCTTCCCTTACATCATTTTTTCCCTCTGCACCTCCTCCTCCTCCTCCTCCTCCTCCTCCTCCTCCTCCTCCTCGTCCATATTACTTCTCACCACCAACCACCACCACCACAACTGACAACACTAACACCATCACTTCCAACACCACCACCACCACCACAACACTAACACCATCACTTCCAACACCACCACCACCACCACCACCAAATCCAACAGCAAAGCCAAAATAACACACACCACCAACACCAACACCACTACTATCATCACCATCACCACCACCACCACAACCGATAACATCAACACTAACACCACCACTTCCAACAACAACACCACCAACACCAAAACAACACACACCACCATCACCACCAACACCAACAACACCACTATCATCACCATCACCATCACCACCATCACCACCAACAACGCCCCTTCACACTCGTTTCTATGGAGACAGGGACGGAAGGACGCCAACAAGGAAGGCGTAATATCAGAGGGAGGAGCCGCGGGAGACGAGGCCCCAAACTGATTAAACTCTTGAAAACCGCGACAGCCATCACGCAGATTATTGGGTTCGGCCACAACGCTGCAGAGGTTATATGAGGCAGGTGGTGGTGGTGGTGGTGGGTGGGGAGGGGGGGGGGAGAAGCAGTAGTAGTGGTGGTAGTGGTGGTGGGAGGTGGGGGTAGTGGTGGTGGTGGTGAGGGGAGAAGTGGTGGTAGTGGTGGTGGTGGTTGTGGTGGTGGGAGGTGGGGGTAGTGGTAGTGGTGGTGGGAGGTGGGGGTAGTGGTGGTGAGGGGAGAAGTGGTGGTGGTAGTGGTGGTGGTGGAGGCCAAGGCTGAGTGAAAGTCGGGAAGGAGGAGCAGGACAGAGGCAGCAGATTGAGGAGGGAAGGAGGAGGAAAAAGGAGGAAAGTAGGAGGAGTAGGGCAGAGGTACCAGATTTTGAAAGGAAGAAGGAAGGAAGGAGGGAAGGAAGGAAGGAAGGAAGGAAGGAGGGAAGAGGAGCAGTGTAAAACGAAGGAAGGGGGAGCATGGTAGAAACAGATTTTAAAATATGGAAGGAGGGAAGAGGAAGTAAAGGTAGAAGGGAACGTCAGAAAGGAGGAAAGAAGAGTAGATGTAGAAAACAGAGTCTGAGAGGAGGTAGAGGAGGCGACCCATACAACTTTAACAATCACCCTCACAAATTTTAATAACCGAAATAACAACAACCACAACCACAACAACAACAACAACAACAACACTCTCTCAATAAATACCACCATTGATTACTCTACTACTACACACACATAATAATAATCATGATCACATCGTTAGTCACAGATCATTTACGAAAACTCCCACAATAACGACCACAAAAATAAATCTCAACACATAATGATCACAATAATAATAATAAAAAAACACACATTACAATAACTATCACATTACTGCCATCGTTATCAGTACAGTGAATATGATTATGGCTTCCAGTTCACTAAATATATATGTGTTTCTGGGTCAAATAACAATAACAAACAAATAATAAATAAAATAGTTTTGCTAATCAACCTCAAAATCACGTTCCTTTCCCAGAGACACGTTGCTCTCTATATTAATGGGATACGTACTCTCTTGATAGATAAATTTGAGGGCTACCGATTCCTCCAAGCTATGCCACGAAACAGATCCCCAATTAAAGTAACACTGAGGTCGTCTGTTTCCTGGCAGAGTTTGGAGGAAATCAGTAGCCTTCAATTTTACCGTTATTGAGGAACCTGTGATCGTGTATGAATGAGACTTGG
>JAWQEG010003231.1:5000-71815 GCA_033782935.1 Petrolisthes cinctipes
GGTAATAAAATCTGGAGTAAATGATTCCTTCAAACGACTCCAAGCAACAACAACAACAACAACAACAACAACAACAACGACGACCACCACCAGTATTGTTCACATCACCATTATTGTTATTCATTATTAATCACCTCAGTTTTGTGAATATTAAGGGATCTGTTGTTGTTGTTGTTGTTGTTGTTGTTGTTGTTTTGGAGGTCTCGTTTTCCTTCCAATTTGTCACCAAGAGAATCTCTCCTTCATTTATTTTTTTAATTTATTTACTAATTTATTTATTTACATATTTATTTGCTTCTTTACTTATTTACTTATTTACTTATATATATATTTATTTATTTATATATTTATTTGCTTCTTTACTTATTTACTTATATAATTATGTATTTATTTATTTATATATTTATTCATGTAATTATATTTATTTATTATTTATTTATATACTGCCTCACCTTTCTCGTTTGTCCTTGGAGTAGAAGTACAGCGTTATATGTTTATATAAGATAATTATGTTTATTAATATTAGTATATATATATAGTTTTCACCATGTACAGTCACAAACATTAATAAATAGACAGGTTTGGTTGAAGCTTTGAACACAACCACCACCACCAATTCATCAACGAAATAATTCCAATAGAGATGTTATTATTATGCATTGATTTACTGTGTCTAGGTATTCCAAGCACACCTGAATACTTATTAGTGCTCGTGACTCTACACTCGCAATCCACAATCCCTGGCCCACCAGAGTCGAAACCCGAGATCTGTAAAGCAGGTAGTTTCTGGACGACAGCCCACCGAAAGCCTCCAAATAATCTCCCCTTGAAGGAGATCATTGAATTTAGTTTTGGGTGAATTGGAGGTTTACTTTGGGCCAATTGAAGATAAAAGAGTCCTTCAAACATTACCAGGAAACACCATCTGTATACATGGTGTCCTCCTCCTTTCTCCTCCTTCTCCCTCCTCCATCTTCCTTCTGCCACTCTTCCTCCTCCTCCTCCTCCTTCTTCTTGCTCCTCCATTTTCTTCCTTCCTTCAACAACAACACATTTCCTTCTGTGTTCTACAAACTGTACTCTTCTCCTTCTGCCAAGTGAAACCTCTGAACGTTGGTGAAAAGGGAACATAACCAGTCCACTTGGATCTGGGAAAAAAAAAAATTAAAATAGAAACAAAATGATTTTATTTATTGGCTGTGAAAAAAAAGAAGCAAAATTGAAATATACAAAATTAAAATGAACTAAGTTGATTGAAATAGAAATATGTTATAGCTTTAATTTTTTGGCACTGTAATGAATAAATATTATAGTCTCTAGCCCAGCCGAGACGAAGCCCGAGTTCTGAAGCAGGCGGTTTCTGGACAACAGCCCACACAAAGTCTACATTGGTTCGAGGTGTGTGTGTGTGTGTGTGTGTGTGTGTGTCCTGGCGATAGTTTAGGTGGGGCTGTCGTCCAGAAACCGCCTGCTTCAGATCTCTGGCTTCGACTCAGATGGGCTAGATTAAATTAATGATCAGCGAGTGTTCTGTACTAAACACACCCTAATTTCCAACCTCTTTATATATTTCATCCCAAAAGGCAAATCGTAGGGTGAATTAGGGTTGAGAGATGATGATGATGATGTTGTTGTTGATGTTGATGATGTTGATGTTGTTGATGTTGTTGATGTTGATGAGTAGTGACTATTTTAGAATTATACTATCAATCCCCTTCTTAACACACATCAATTTTCTTACCGTCTTATATATCTCATCCCAAAAGACAAATCATAGGGTGAATTAGGATTGAGAGAAGATGATTTGTTGATATTGTTCTTGTTGTTGTTGTTGAGTAGTGACCTGGCAGTGTTTTCTTCAGATGGTGTAGTTGGTAAGGTTCATCATTGTCCTCTATATAGTTGTTCTCTTCATTTTACCACTCCTCTCTCTTCGTCTGTGCCTGTGTGTGTGTTGGGGGTTGGTTAGGTTAAGTTAGGTTAGGTTAGGTTAGGTTAGGTTGTGTGTGTTGGGGTTAGGTTAGGTTAGGTTGTGTGTGTTGGGGTTAGGTTAGGTTAGGTTAAGTTAGGTTAGGTTAGGTTGTGTGTGTTGAGGTTAAGAGAGAGAAGGTTATAAGGGAGGGAGGATGGAACAAAGGTGGATGGTAGGTAGGTAGGTAGGTAGGTAGGTAGATTGATAGGTAGGTAGGTAGGTAGGTAGGTAGGTTGATTGGCTGCTGGTTCCTATCCCATTTCCTGTTCCTTACCATCTCCTCTCCTTCCCTTCATTCCACTCTATATTCCCTTCCTCCACCCCCACCTTTCCCTTTCCCTTCCTCTTCCTACACTAATTCCAACCCAACTCCTCTCTTTTTCTTTCCCCTTACCTCCTCCCTTTCACACTCTATCCTTTTCCCCACCTTTCCCCTTCCCTTCACCTTTCTCCACCACCATTCCTCCTCCTTTCCCCTTTCTACTCTATTTTGAAAACTAATAATTCATATATTTATATCACCAACCTGGTACCCTATTTATATATATATATATATATATATATATATATATATATATATATATATATATATATATATATATATATATATATATATATATATATATGCGTAAATCCACAAGGAAGGAAAAATAAACACGGGAGTCCCAAGCGCTTTCGTGTTTATTTTTCCTTCCTTGTGGATTTACGCATATTCCTGAATCACGTGCCCCAAGTGATTTATTTGCATATATATATATATATAAAATTATTTCACCATTATAAATTATTTCACCATTCTGTCAAACAAATGCATATATTTATTTATAAATTCATTTATATATTTATATTTTGTTTCACTAACCTGGGACTGTGTTATCAAGAATCATGGCGAGGAGTCCTCCCACCATCATAGGTGTTTGTAGGAGAACCGACAAGAGCTGATCCACTGTGGGTTGACCTGTCACCAGTTGACCTGGGTTGTTTACCACCCACTGACACCAAGGCAAGGAAACCAGAGGCAGGATTAGGTTAAGTTTGGTTAGGATGGATTAGGTTAGGTTTGGTTAGGTTAGGTTTGGTTTGGTTTGGTTTGATTTTTTTTATTGGTATGGTTTAGTTACATCACACATACACACACATACATAGGCTATTCACCCTTACATTTATTTAACCTCTCTCTATCTCTCTCTCTCTCTCTCTCTCTCTCTCTCTCTCTCTCTCTCTCTCATACACACACACAGTCACACACACACATTTACTCACTCTCACTCACTAATATTCATACACATACACCCCATACCCAACACACTTTCCCCACTCCTCCCCACCACACACACACACACACACACACTTCCCCTCCCCTCCCCTACACACACACACACACTTTCCCCACTCCTCCCCACCACACACACACACACACACACACTTCCCCTCCCCTCCCCTACACACACACACACACACTTCCCCTCACCCCCTCACCATACACCCCACACCCAACACACTTTCCCCTCCCCAACACACACACACACACACACTCACCTTAGGCAAGCCCCAAGCAACAACAACAACAGTAGCCATCGATAAATTCTCACCTTATCGGCTGTTGTTTACATTGAGTTAGAAACCTGGCAGGGAATGTGGCCTTGGGGGTGTATAATTAATTACTGTGAGAATTTTCCTTGCTAGAGGTCGTTTTGGTACAAGTGTATGTATGTATGTATGTGTATTTGGTTGATTTTTAGTATTTTCTGTACTGGGGATGCAGGGTGAGGACTAAAGACACAAATAAAAGGTAAATTTACAGAAGACCTGGGTTCACTATATTACCCAATATTTTGGACCATTCTAACACACTTTTCATCTATGGTGTTTCTCTCGGAGATGCCCCGTTTTCGAGATAATTTGGAAATTAGTCTGACCTAACCTAACCTAGACCACAGCAGACAACCGGGACCTAACCTGGGCAAACTCCCGGGACCTAACCTGGGCAAACTACCGGGATCTAACCTGGGCAAACTACCGGGATATAACCTGTGTAAACTATCATAAAGTGACTGGGGCAAATTTCCGGGACCTGGCCGGATGTGGTAACACTGCGCGATCCTAGCCAAAAACCCAGTTATTCTGTAATAATACCAAATAAAATAAAACTATTAAAAAAAATCGAGCGACACATTCACTGATTGTATTATTTTGAATGAGCATAAATTGAATCATAGTATAATAGAAAGATGTATGACTGTATAATATATATAGTACTAAAAAAATGATCAAACTTAAGTAATGCTAGTGTTTATTATATTTGATATATTTTTCATCTGTTACCTTTTGTGCTTACTGTCCCCCGGCCCTCTCAATCATCTTCTTCCTCGGGCGCTATATGACCTCGGTAGCTGTTGCGGCGTCTAATATATATCAATCAAACGATCATCTATATACATAAAGCCAAGCTTCTCTCTGCGTGTGTGTGTGTGTGTGTGTGTGTGTGTGTCCGCGATGCACGCCTAAACCGTCCAACTTTGTGTCCTCAAAATTTGCATGTAGGTGAGTCTTGATCCCGTTCAGGTTTAGGGGGGGTCATACAACGAAACCACATATAACGAAACGTGCTAGCGAAATAATAATAAATTACAGGGGAAAAATCTACGGAATCACCATACCACAGTTCAGCCTTTCGCAAAAACACGCTCAATTTTAAAGTTTCATTTAGGTAAATTTTTTCTTACAGGATTGTAGAGCTTGATTTTACACACCAGAATCTGTAAACTAAAGCTTCCTAGGTCCATTGGTTTGCGTACATCAGCGCCATGAGTAATAAAGTAGTTACCCCTAAAAAGCCCCTAAAAATGAGAACACGTTTTCTATTATTAAATTATCGGATACTGGTCCAGAAATCAACAGCTCATGAACATATTTCAGGCTACAGCACGGATATTATTCGATTTGTTTATGCCTTATCTCAGTAAGTATATTGTCGTTTACCTATATTATTACATTTTATCCATTTTTATGATTGATTTCTACCATATTGGTAAATATTGAATGAATTACCGTCATTGCATACCGTTTTTCTACCTTCATTACCCACTTATTTAGACCATTCTAAGACTATTTTCTTCTATGGCATTTCCTCCGCAAATGCCCCATTTCCAAGATAGGGCATATTCAAATGGGCCATTTTGAAATTAGCCTGACCTTGCCTGACCTTACCTAACCTAACCTAGACCACATCAGACTACCGGGACCTAACCTGGGCAAACTACCGGGACCTAACCTGGGCAAAGGAAAACGGTAATTCTTTCAATAATTACCAATATTTTTGTACATTATTTTCTTGAGCTCTTGATTCCTGCTCCAGTATCAAACACCATTGTCATATTGATTCTCAGTATTGTCCTATAGAGTTTCACTTTTGTCAAATTGATTTTCATTATTGCCATATTTATTTTCAGATTGGTAGAATATTTTTGTAATCCAGTATCAAACACCATTGTCATATTGAATCTCAGTATTGTCCTATTGAGTTTCAGTTTTGTCTAATTGATTTTCATTATTGCCAAGATAGGGCATATTCAAATGGGGCATTTTGAAATTAGCCTGACGTTACCTTACCTGACCTTACCTAGACCGCATCAGACTACCGGGACCTAACCTGGGCAAACTACCGGGAAAACGGTAATTCTTTCAATAAATACCAATAATTTGTACAATATTTTCTTGAGCTCTTGATTCCTGCTCCAGTATCAAACACCATTGTCATATTGATTCTCATTATTGTCCTATAGAGTTTCACTTTTGTCAAATTGATTTTCATTATTGCCATATTTATTGTCGTCAACCGGAGTCGTGAAAAATGTCGTTTACCAGGAGGCACTTCAGTAAAATGCTTAGTGACGCAATTAATAGAAAAAGAAGGAAATATTATTAATTATGCTAATATTAGAATGATGGAGTTATTGAATGAGGGAGAAAGATTGATATAATAAACATTTAAAAACGACTAATACCTCCAATTATTCACCCACCCACCTCTATTACTAATCATCCATCCATCCATTTATTTTATCTAACCACTAAACCATCCCTCCCTCTCCCCCTTCCTTCCCTTCCTTCTATCCACCCACCACCCGATCTGCTCCAAACCGCCCGAAGGGCGGTGGAAGGGCGGCCGCAGGCCGCCAGCCCTCCGCAGGAGCTAGCGGCTCCTAGCCGCCCGAAGGGCGGCGGAGCAGCTAGTTACATATATATACAGAGATGATATTGACTTGGTGGTATAGGCTAGGCCTAAGGAGAGCAAATACAGATTAATTACTGTTCGCTGTGGATGCTACGTGTGTGTTAACCGAATATGAGAGAGAGAGAGAGAGAGAGATAGATATTAGGCACCGCAAGAGAGAGAGAGAGAGAGAGAGAGAGAGAGAGAGAGAGAGATTAGGCGCCGCAATAGCGAGGCAATAGAGAGAGAAAGAGAGATTGATTGTTTGATAATAAACGCAGCAACAGCAAGGTCAGAGAGAGAGAGAGAGTGAGAGAGAGATTGATATTAGGCGCCACAACAGAGAGAGAGAGAGAGAGAGAGAGGTTATATAGACAGGCAGTAGAAAGCCGGTTTAGTATAGTATAGTTAATTAATTAGTTGTTTAGTATAGTTAATAAATTAGTTGGGTTTTGGTTGGTAGGGGAAACGCCTATAGTTGAGATATTTTCATTAATTAAGCTGATTTAGGGGAGATAAAATAATATTAAACATCCAAGTCACCATTGCATAAGGATAACGCAGTTGACGTAACCATCATCATCAACAACAACAACAACAGCTGAGGGGCAATATGTATCAAGTTTTTCTTTCCCACCTAGATATTGCCAATGTAAACAAATGAAAATAATCCACTTAGAGCATAGTAGAAAGATTTCAAGATTAAAATACAAATCACAGGACACTTTTGACGATAATATTCCCCATTAAATAAGCTGAGAATTAAATGACATGAATATACTACTACTTAATATTCCCAAACCCATCTGACCTTAGCCCTTTTCAACGGAGCATACAACCTTGCAATCCTCATTACTAATAAGGGATATATTCAAGAACATTTGTGGTGCATACGATGGCTTGGTACCAGTACGATGGCTCTATTATTTTCCTATGGAGTAATCGTATCGGTACCACACCATCGTATACACCATCAATGTTCTTGAATATGGCCATAAATGCAAAAATATCAACCTTTCTTTTCCTTCTATTTCCTTCATGTTTGCTTTGCTGTCCCACCTCTCCATCACCTTGTGCCTCATTCTATAGACTCATTCAGACTTAGGGTGATTTCCTTTTATCCTTAATTAACTCCTCAAACATTACATAAAGACACACACACACAAAAAAAACCCTGATGGCAATTTCCGCCTGTAGAAAATAAACCTACAAGCCGGAGCCATAATAATAATAACACAGAGGGTTACACAGCCAGCCCCTACGAGTTAATTTTTGGCTTTTAATTCACTATATATTTTAATTCTAGAGTCATGCTGTCCCGTGGAGTATTGTTAGGGCGTTGGTGGTGTGCTCCTGCTGGTGGTGGGGCAGTAGTAGTAGCAGCAGGAGGCACAGCAGCAGTAGGAGGAGGAAATATTATCAAAAAAGGTCATCAACAGGTCAGACGTTATGGTGCCCACTACCCCATAGATGATGTGGTCTTTGGACTTACTGAAGAACAACAACAGGTATTTATTGTTGTTATTATTATTATCGTTTATTTATTGTTATTATTGTTATTATTATTATTATTATTATCGTTGGTATTTATTGAAAGAATTACCGTTTTGCAGCAGTGTTGCCAGATCCGGCTGGGTCCCAGTATTTTGCCCAAGTCATTTATTGTACTTTATCACGATTATTTCCGGGTAGTTTGCCCAGGTTAGGTTCCGGTAGTCTGCCCAGGTTAGGTCCCGGTAGTCTGATGTGGTCTAGGTTAGGTTAGGTCAGGTCAGGTAAGGTCAGGCTAATTTCAAAGTGCCCCATTTGAATATGCCCTATCTTGGAAATGGGGCATTTGCGGAGAAAATGCCATAGAAGAAAATAGTCTTAGAATGGTCTAAATAAGTGGGTAATGAAGGTAGAAAAAACGTACGCAATAACGGTAATTCATTCAATATTTACCTTATCGTTTTATTGTTGTTATTATTATTATCGTTTATTTGTTATTATTATTATCGTTTATTTATTGTTATTATTATTATCGTTTATTTATTATTATTATTATTATTATTATTATTATTATTATCGTTTATTTATTATTACCGGTATTTTTATTATTATTATTATTATGCATTTTTGTTTATTGTTATTGATTTTTTTTTTTTTTTATGCATCGTTTCAGATTAGATAAAGACACTACAGTTGGTAAAATTTTATTTGAGATATGGAAATGAAAAATGCCATTTATTTACCATTTATATTATTGGTAATGTTTAATTAAGAAGACTCAGTAAAGGATAACAGAAATAATTAGAGCTTTTTTTTTTTTTTTTTTTTTTTTTTTAATGTCTAAGGGCCCTGTGATCATGTATGAGAATTGGAGGCTTCTGATTCCTCCTGACGATACCATGAAACAAGCTCCTTCCATATAGGTGTGTGTGTTGCGTGGCAATATTTGAAGGACTCACTAACCTTCAATTTTTTTATACTACATCATGGGGTCCCTCAATGATTTTAGGATTATGTTTCAGAACTTACTATTTGCAAATATGGCTTTTATTCTCTTTTATTATGCTGGTACCACAATCATTGTCACAGCTGCCTCTCAATGATGCATGGAGGGGAGGGGAAAGAGGGAGGGGGGGGGGGACAAGAAAAGACCCTTAAATTGTAGTAGCTTAAGTTAACTCAAGAGAGATGTACTATCAGAGACAAAAGTCGTGTCGCTGACTTGTCCGATGATTTGAAATAACTCGTGAAACTTAATGAAAATCCCACCACAGTAATGTTCGTGTCCAATATGGTTAACTCTGTACCATATGTTTTCACCAAATTTCACGACAAGAGTTTTGTCTTTGATAGTACATTAGTAAACCAACACTAAAAAGATAGCATGTGAATATACAGTACGATTGATAACACAATTAATCTGCCATATTATGAGTTAATTTTAAATAATTTTTTATACATATTCCTGCACTGGACTTGAATTTTATATTTTCTTTTTCATTTTTACTAAGGCACTGGTCACCATCAATCTTTCCCCCCCCCCCCCCCCCTTACACACATATGTATTTATAATATGCTGATTTTCATCCATTTTTTCAGCTTCGGAAAACTGTGTTTGATTTTGCCCAGAAGGAGTTGGCTCCACACGCAGCAGAAATTGACAAAAAGAATGAATTTGCCGGGCGTAGGGTGAGTAGACACTGGTATATACTGTCACGGTCAAAAGTCCTGTACTGGGTGAATGAAAGTGAGTCATTTGAGTGAATCTAATGAACCAATTTACTGGGACCAACAGCTGTTGTTCTGCACCATTTTTCGAGGCCGTCTCAATTGAAGTTGTTGCGGGATTATTGACCGTGACTGTACAATGACGTTCGTAAGCCACCCTTTCAGTCAATTGCCATGCACAGTCGGCAGCAAAAGTCGCGTAACCTTACTTAGCTTTTCTTGAAAGACATTATAAGGGATAATCATCAAACCAACACACACACACACATCACCATACAGAATTACACACACACACATCACCATACAGCATTACAATATCCAGGGGACAAATTAGTAAACTACTCTGTGTTTTCATTTTACGAGCCTGTGAAGCTTATATTTCCATACTGTACAGTCATGAGCACTAATAAATAAACAGCTTTAGTTGAAGATTTAAACAGTCCACCAATTCACCAAGAAAGTAATACCAATGGAGACCTTATTGTGCATTGATTTACTGTCTCTAGGTATTCCAAGCACACCTGAATATTTATTAGTGCTAGTGACTGTACTTCATGACTTGGCAGATGTGATGACATGACTTTTGTCGCCAACTGTACAGTAGTATTGAAGAGAAAAATATATACCCTACTAGTACAATGACAAATGTAACTTTTTTAACTCTCATAACATTCAACTGCTGCTTATGTGTTGGTAAATCTGGAGCAACTGATTCCCCCAAACTATTGCAAGTAACAACAGGCCACCATTATTTTTGATCATTTGGTCCTGTTTCCTGGCATACTTTGGAGGAATGAAGGCACTCCAATATACCAAAATTGTACAGTATAACCCCCTTAACAAAAATAATGGTGTTCTGTTGGGTGGGATGGTTTGGAGGAATCAATTGCTTCAGATTTACCACCAACACTGTACATACCTCTGCCTTTAGAGACCCCGTGATGTAGTAAGAAAATTGGAGGTTAGTGAGTCCTTCAAATATAGCCACGAAACACCACACACGTATATTGAAGGAGCTTGTTTCGTGGCATAGTCAGGAGGAATCAGAAGCCACCAAGTCAAATCTCATACATAATCACAGGGTCCTTGAATTGCTAACCGTGTGTGTTGGTGTAAACGTACACAGGAGTTCTGGCGTAAGATGGGCGACCTGGGACTGCTGGGGATCACGGCAAACCCAGAGTACGGGGGCTCGGGAATGGGCTACCTGGATCATACTCTGGTGATGGAGGAACTGTCTCGGGCCTGTGGAGCCGTCGGTCTGTCCTACGGCGCTCACTCCAACCTCTGTGTCAACCAGATCAACGTCAACGGCACTCCACAGCAGAAGGAAAAGTATCTCCCTAAGGTATGTTGCATTGTTTATTCTATTTATTCTATTTATTTTTATATTTTTTTATTTATATTTTATTTTATTTATTTATTTATTGATCTATTTTTTTCTATGCTATTTTATCATTATCCACACAAGCAAAGGAAATGTATTGGTTGGTAATTATTTTATTTATGTATGTTTTATTAATTTTTTGTAATTTTTTTATATATACAGTATATATATATTTTTTTTTATTTTCCCATTTTGTCATTATCCACACAAAAATGATATGTAATGGTATCTTTATATGTTCATGCATATCTTAGCACACTTTTATCAACACCAGCAGGAGTATAAAAGGATTAGTTTTACAAGTGTGTGTGGATGATAATTTCAATTGTGCCACCATTACAATCAATTCCAAAGCTATGTAAAGTTTGTTCAGACCTTAGGACACTTTTATCAACACCAGGATTAAATAAAGATTAAGTTTATAAGTGTGTGTGTGTGTGTGTTTTTTTTTTTTTTTTTTCAGCTGTGCCCCCATTACAATCTGAACACCAGGCATAAAAAAGGATTAAATTTATGTGTGTGTGTGTGTGTGTGTGTATGGTTATTTCAGCTGTGTTACCATTACAATCTGTTCCAAAGCTATATAAAATACGTATAGTGCTTAGAACATTTTATCAACACCAGGCGTAAAAAATGATAAAGTTTACAAGTGTGTGTCAGTGTGTGTATGATAATTTCATTTGTGCCACCATTACAATCAGTTCCAAAGTTATATAAAGTATGTTCAGACCTTAGGACACTTTATCAACACCAGGAGTGAATAAAGATTAAGTTTACAAGTGTGTGTGGATGGTTATTTTTTAGCTGTGTTACCATTACAATCAGTTCCAAAACTATATAAAATATGTATAGAGCTTAGAATATTTTATCA
The DNA here is from genome assembly GCA_033782935.1 of Petrolisthes cinctipes. NCBI lineage: Eukaryota > Metazoa > Arthropoda > Malacostraca > Decapoda > Porcellanidae > Petrolisthes > Petrolisthes cinctipes. The sequence goes on from JAWQEG010003231.1 coordinate 16,666, forward strand.
ACACCAGGCGTAAAAAAGGATTAAATTTGTATGTGTGTGTGTATGGTTATTTCAGCTGTGTTCCGGTGAGCACTTTGGAGCGTTGGCCATGTCAGAGCCTGGGTCTGGCAGTGATGTGGTGTCTATGAAGCTGAAGGCAGAGAAGCAGGGTGACCACTACATCCTCAACGGCAACAAGTTCTGGATCACCAACGGACCCGATGCTGACGTACTGGTGGTAAGCTGTGGGGCCATGTGCAAGAACGTCCTTGGTGGTGGTGTTGGTGTTGACGATGGTGTGGTTACCAGTACGATGACTCCATAGACACACTACACGGCCATCAGACCAATACCACACCATCATCAATACCATGAATGTTTTTGTCTTAGGCCTATATATGTGTACACCACTTTATCTTACACTCAGGCTCTCATTGACTACCCATAAACATTTTCCCAGGTATTTTTTGACCATTACAGTCATTAAATAAATAGTTTCAGTGAGTTCATTGTCGTGGGAACTTTAACTGTATGTGTGATATTTTAAGGCACTTCCGTACTGTATGTGTGTTGAAGCTACAGGTATATGTCAAGACAGGTTGTGTGAAATGCTAAGGGGGTATTACAGTCTTGGTAAATCTGGAGCAGTTGATTCCTCCTAACAGTTCCAAGCTACAGGCCACCATAATATTTGTTAATCTGGTTCTGTTTCATGGCATAGTTTAGTGAAATCAGTAGCCCTTCAATTTACCAACAAGAAAATATCCTTAAATGTACAGTACGTGTGTTATTCTGAGAGCCTACCGTATGTGTGTTGAACTTACTGTACAGGTACACCTCGGTCTCATATAGAACGTGTTCACATAGAACGATTCTCGTATAGAACGAGCGACCAAAATATTAGCTTAAAATTATTTTACAAAACGATTGCATCCATAGAGAACGGGTGGCGAAAATAAGTGAAGCAAATCCAAAGAGTTCTTATACAAAACGAGCGAAATCATAATGAACGTGTCAGAAAATTATATCACTGGCGTCTGTACAGTGTGGGTGAGTGTGTTCCCACCATGCCTCCCGCTCCTTCCCCCTACCCAGTGTTGCCAGGTGCAAGGAAATTTCTCTGTTTTATGGAATTTTGAAATCCACACGGGGAAATTATATAAAGACTGTTCAAAAGTAAACAGGGAAAGTCTTACCAGAAGAAATACCAAAATGACCGTCAATGTTCAAGAGTAAACAGGGAATTATTGAGGCATAAAGGGAAATTCTAAAGTTGAAGTTAGGGAAATTTCGTGTTTGACTCGCTCGTTTTTAGTGATTACGAGTTAACCACCAGCTTCAACGCTCAGTCATGCCAGGTCGTACATTAACAAAACGGAAGGCCATATCCTTCGATATAAGAAGGAAGTTATTTCTCGGAAAGAGAAAGGAGAAGGAAACACCAGCGTATGGTTAATAAAAGAAAACAAACGATGATCACGCACTATCTTCCCCCTACCACCTCCACTGCCATGGATGCTGCCTACTTGTCTCAGTCACATGAGTCACCTGCCAAAACCTTAATACGAATTGTAAAATGCAGTTTACATACGATCCCTGTACAGTAGGATTAAGGCAAGAAAAACCTTGAAAAGTATTTTATGTTAATTTCAGGGACAATTTTGGTGATTGATCGACCAAATGTGATTTTCCCCATAGGTTACATGTATCACATAGAACGACGTCTTCTATCGACCTATTGGACGTTCTATACGAGACCGAGGTGTATATGCCAAGACAGGCCGTGAAAAATTTTAAATGTATGTGTGTTATTCAGAGTGCTTAATGTATGTGTGTTGAACTTTCAGGTATATGCCAAGACAGGTCGTGTAAAATGCTAAATGTACAGTGTGTGTGTTATTTTGAGAGCCTACCACATGTGTGTTTAACTGACAGGTGTATGCCAAGAAAGGTCGTGTAAAATGATAAATGTACAGCCGGCAGCATTAATTCGCGTCCATCTCATGTACTTAAAAATGCTAATATGACCAGATAGTGGCATTCTGAACCAGTTTCTATTCTAACAACATATTTAATTTACCAAATGAGAAGTATATATGTCATCTCTGTATTCAAATTGTGTTACAACATCACTATAGCTCATACATACCCAGGTGGAAATGAAGCGAACTTATGCTGCCAACTGTACAGTATGTGTGTTATTTTGAGAGCCTACTGTACTGTATGTGTGTTGAACTTACACGTATATGCCAAGACAGGTCGTTTAAAATGATAAATGTACAGTATGTGTCTTATTCTGAGGGTTTACTGTATGTGTGTTTAACTTTCAGGTGTATGCCAAGACAGACCTGACTACACCCAAGCCTCAACATGGTGTAACAGCCTTCCTGGTAGAGAAGGGGATGGAGGGTTTCAGTACTGGACCTAAGTTGGACAAGCTGGGTATCAGAGGCTCCAACACATGTGAACTCATCTTTGAAGACTGTAAAGTGCCGGGTGGGTAAAACTACTGTATATCTATCTAATACACCAGTAAAAATAATACATATGTATAGTGTATATAATTGAATATTTATTACTCTGTATTAGTTAATTAGTTTGTATTAGTTAACTATTTTGTATTAATTAATTAGTTTGTATCAGTTAATTAGCTTGTATTTGTTACTTTGTATTGGTTAATCAGTTTATTATTATTATTATTATTTACACAGCCGAGAACATCCTTGGGAAGATGAATGGTGGGATCTACGTTCTGTTCTCCGGGCTGGACCTGGAGAGGTTGGTGCTGGCTGGTGGACCTGTCGGGTGAGTTACTACAGCACAGTCAAGCTTCTCTTATTTATTACCCAACACTTCAATTTACACTCATTAAAGACCACCAAATGTTTTCCCAGGCTTCTGTTATTCATTTTACACTCATTGAAGACCACCCAGTGTATGTGTTCCCAGACTTCTGTTATTCATTACTCAACTCTTCATTTTACACTCAGTTCAGTTGGAGGGAAATTGATTCAATGTATATTTTTTCAGGTAGAAAAATACTAAAAATGGCATTGAGATTTAGTTATGGTCGCAGTCAGTCAGTCCATGATTTTGACAACATAACGTACTTTTCCATTAAGGGGATAGTATGCTTTTGGTACATTGGGGCACCTTGATTCCTCCAAAGTATGCCAGAAAACAGGACCAGATGAACAAAAGTAATGGTGGCCTGTTGCCTGGAATAGTTTGGTGGAATCAGTTACTCCAGATTTACCACCAACAACACTGTACTGTATACTCCATTAAAACACTTTCAGACTAATGCAGGCGGCCTGTGACTCGGCCTTTGAGTACGTCCACATCCGCAAGCAGTTCGACACTAGGATTGGAGAGTTTCAGTTGATGCAGGTAAGTCTATTGTTGGTGGCTTGTTGATATCCCTAGTCTTGTATTAAGGACCCTGTGATTGCGTATGGGAATTGCAGGCTTTTTATTCCTCCTATCTATGCCACGAAATACGCTCCTTCCATATAGATGATGTTTCGTGGCAATATTTGAAGGACTCATTTACCTCCAATTATCTGACTATATCACAGGGTCCCTTAATTAATGTAAGTGTATTTATGCAAGTAAGTGTATTGTGGGTGGCTTGTGGATATCCCTAGTCTTGTATTTGTAGCCAGTGTACAGTCACAAGCCGTAATAAGTATCCAGGTCTGCTTTGAATAGCCTGATGAAGGAATATTAACTAAGGGGAAATTCTTTTGTTGGCAATTTGGAAGGTCTCTGATTCCTCCAAACCAGGCCACAAAATAGATCCTCTATGAGTAACATTGAGGGGATCTGTTTTCTGTTATAGTTAAGAGGAATCAGTGGCCTTTCAATTTACCAACAAGGGAATCTCCTCTTAATAACTGTGAAATCAGATCAACATTTATTTATTTTTTATTTTTTTTGCACCTCAGGGTAAGCTCGCCGACATGTACTGCACCCTCAACGCCTGCCGAGCCTACCTTTACTCAGTGGGTCGGGCGTGTGACCAGGGACACTTCAATAGGAAGGACTGTGCTGGGGTCATCCTCTACTGTGCTGAGAAGGCTACTCAAGTTTGTCTCGAAGCCATCCAGTGCTTGGGTGAGATGTCTGTTTGCAGTTCATTCATTCATTGTTATTGTCTTTTGCTTGACCATAGTGTTTTTTGTTTATCCTATCAAATGTACTGTACACCGATTCCCGTATAACTAGCAATACATTAATCTTGACCCCATCCATTCATTCATTGTCATCTGTTTTTGCCTATTGGTTGACTGTAGTGCTTTTTGTTTATCCCTGCAAATATACTGTACACCGATTCCCTTATAACTAGTAATTCATTAATCTCAACACCATCCAATACTTAGGTGAGTTGTCTGTTTGCTGTTCATCCATGCATTGTCATCTGTTATTGCCTATTGCTTGACTATATTGCATTTTGTTTATCTTGGGTAACTGTACACCAATTCCCTTATAACATGTAATACCGTGTGACCATAGATACATGTAAATTCCATTGTTTAAAATATGGAGAGAATTAAAGGACAACCTAGTTTTGTCGAGAAATTAAGGACCCTGTGATCGTGTATGAAAATTGGAGGCTTCTGATTCCTCCAGACCATGCCACGAAACAAGCTCCTTCCATATAGGTGGTGTTTCGTGGCAATATTTGAAGGAGTCGTTTATCTCCAATCTTCTGACTACATGACAGGGTCCCTTAAATGAAAGAACCAGTACATTTTCACTACTGTAGGTTAAAAAAGTGGAGTATAGATTATCACTAAGGAGAGCATACATATAATCATTCATTAATTCATTCATTCACTCTAATATACATTTATTCATTTATTCTTTCATATACAGCATAATCACACTACAGTATACAGCAACTTTTTTATTTTTTTAGTTTCTTTCATATACAGCATAATCACACAACAGTAACTTTTTTTCTTTTATTTACTTATATATATTTTTTTTTTCTCGCAGGTGGAAACGGATACATCAATGATTATCCAACCGGCCGCTACCTTCGAGATGCAAAGCTGTACGAGATCGGTGCCGGAACGAGTGAAATCCGCCGCTTGGTGATTGGCCGAGCAATCAACTCCGAGTATAAGTAAAACAGGGAGCTTCAAGTGGTCTATTGACGTTTTACAATGACTACTATACACTAAAAATCTCATCTGTATTACTAACACCTTACTTCTTCCCTACCTCTTCAACACAATCCCTTACATCATTTGGCAATTGGAAGGATTTCTTGGTTGTAAACCTCAGTAGGGAAAATTCTCTTGTTGGTGATTTTTAGGGCTAGACTTACTTTGTTTACTGGTTATATTTCTCGCCATCTTGCACATCTGGCATTCAGTAAATGTGTGAGGTTTTAATTTCATAGTAACATATAGACCAATTTGTACAGTCAGTCTATCAATCTGTTTACTGTATCTTCTCCCAGCCATCCCTATCCCTAACAGCTAGCCCTTTTAATTTCTTAACATAAGTACCAGTCATACAACTTATCTATGAACCTATTTACTGTATCTTCTTCCAGCCATCCCTATCCCTAACTGCTATCCCTAATAATTGGTATTATGAACATTCTACCACACCTAAATCATCCTATTCTCTGTCTCTCTGTCACTCTTATTCTTTATTCCAGCGAACGCCACTCTATTCCATGCTTTACTGGTATACGAATATCCTGTACTGTACTATGGTTATTTTAGATTGGGTATAGTTAGTACAAAAATGTAGTACTGTTCTGCATCATTTATTTGGCTAGTGGTTAAGATTATTGTTAACTAATTTGTAGCTTGTAAATTTTCTGTTACCTAACATACTATGTGTATAAAATTATGTTGTTAGATTGTAGTCTTTTGTTCTGTGATATAATTGATCTATATATAGGTTTAATTTTATTGAGTTTATTAGTTGATTCCACTGTGCATGTGGTGTGTTAGTCATTCTCTCTCTATTTCTCTCTCTCTATCTCTTTCTCTCGCACGAGTAGTAACTTTATCTGCTCATACGATAATGGCAGCTTGGTTGAATATACTTGTGTAATATGGCAGGTAAAAATTGATGCTAGCACTCTATATATAATATTTCTGATAAAGGGAAAATTATTTTGTTGGCGAGTTGGAAGGTTTCTGATTCTGCCAAACTAGGCCATGAAACAGATCCCCTATTAGTATTATTGAAGGCGTCTGTTTTTGTTCTGGTATAGTTAGGAGGAATTCGTAGCCTATAGAATCCCTATTAGTATCATTGAGGGCATCTGTTTTCTGGTATAGTTAGATGGAATTAGTAGCCTTCCAATTTACCAACAAGAGAATCTCCCTTTAAAGTTCACAGTCATTGGCCCACTGTAATTGAGGGGTGGTAGAAGTAATAATTATATCTTAGGGTGATATTATTAAACTTCTTTCTCCGACGGAACAGCTCTTCGTCACTTAATTCGCACTACAAGATAATAGGAACTAAGAGATGAAGAAAACAAATCCTCAAAGAAGTAGTTTAAGGGGAGATTCTCTTGTTGGTAAAATTGGAGAGCTACTGATACCTCCCAACTGTGAAAGAAAACAAACAGATGCCCTCAATGGTGGTACTAGTAGGAGATCTGGTGTTCCATGACAAGAGAATCTCATCTTAATAATACCAGCCTTAGTTCAGAAGGGGTTACAGTATGTAGATTGGTCATAATACATCCTAGTCCATGTCTTCCTTATACTGTACTCTACTTAGTCGTTCATGTAGTCAGTTTTAAGTTGAAGTTGTAAACTAATAATAAATTCCTTTCTATTTGGTAGAGGGCTGGGAGCTTGCAGGGGTAATACACTTTTGGTACATTGGAGTGCCTTGATTCCTCCAGAGCATGCCAGGAAACAAGACCAGAATAACAATAATAATAATAATAATAATGGTGTCCTGTTTCTTGGAATAGTTTGGAGGAATCAGTTGGTTCAGATTTACCAACACTGTTACTAACCCTTTAAGAGATTTTACAGGTACAGTAATTAATTTTGTCTCAAATATTTTTAGGGTTAGTTTCCCGAGTCCATGTGTGGTTTTGGGTAGTATAAATGACAGTGTAAAATATATTAATGTACTATGTATGTAAAAATATTTTTTTAGTTGTGTATTATATACTGTATATAGATTAGTAACAGATGTGCAATAGTTTCTAAATAAATTTGCTGATTATTGTAAAGAGGAACAGTTTGTGTATATCTCATATCATAATACTGTACAGTATTGTCGGCAGCATATATACATGTCCATACCATGTACAGTCACTGCACAAATGCCTTGACCAGACTTTCCCTTACACCGTGGTCAACGACTACATGCCGCGACTACACTTCATAATACTAATATGACCAGATAGAGTTGCATTCTGAACCAGTTTCTATTCCAACAACATATGTAATTTAACACATGAGAAGTAGGTATGTCTGTCATCTGTGTATTTAAATAGTGTTACAACATCACCACTACTGTAGGCTCATACTTACACAGGTAGAATTGAAGCCGACTTATGCTGCCCACTGTACATACCCTCAACCATGATCCCCTCTGATTCAAAAGGAGGATAAAACTCTGTTAGAGAGGAGAGTTGAAACTTATAGCAACACCTCTATGTGTACACAATGGTGCAACAACTTCTTAAACAAGGAACATATGGATTCGGAATGATACAGATCCGGAATGATTAATAACCTTTATTTATGTTAATAACTTTTATATCGTACAGTACACTTTTATGGTTACCAAGGAATTTGTTACTGATTCAGTGTTTTGCTTCTCTAGTACACTACGTTACTAAATATTAACACCTGCTAAGTACAGTCACCATCAAATGTTCTGAAACTTGTGAATGAATGTGGTGAGCCGTGAGAGTGAATATTATGAACCAATATTACAGAGATCAACTGCTGTAGTTTCGCACCTTTTTTTTAGACTCTTTCATTCAAAGTTGTTGCAGGACTTTTGACCATGACTGTACCTATGGATCTTGTGTATTGTTGTGCATAAATATCCTCAGAGTGCAAATATAATTATCCGACTGATCAGTTGGGTGCTTCCATGTTCAGGTAGAGTTTCATTGATTTTTTTTCTGACTGGTGGTTACTAGCCATCAATTTTAGCCAGGTGCCTGTCAATAAGAGAAAAATTAGATTAACACTTGGGGTTGTATACAAGGAAAGGCAAGAGCCGTGACTATACTGTGATACATTTTTTTTTATCCAGGCTAAAATACACCAATTCTCTTCCAAGTATAATGAATGACCTTAGATACAAATTTGATACACATTCCAGGCATTTGTAAGTTGTAGATTGTGTAAATTTTTGATGTAGTTTGTCTTGGATTGCATTAGTTTAAAAAAAAAATGAGGGAACATATATATATTTGCCAGGTACAAAAAAATAATGAAGTGCGTATGGTAAGATATCTCCATGTTACGTCAGTGAAGGTAATTATTACAGAACGGTGCTAATAACTCACGAGAGAGCGGATCCCCAGTAGGCCATATTGAAGACACAGAAGATGAGGGGTACCAGAGCCCTCCCTGCCTTCATCATACCCATGTTGACACCTCCATTGCTTCTCTTTTTATTATTATTATTATTCTTGCCTTTCTCTTCCCCCACCAACACTTCACTGGGATACATGGTCCGTGCCTCACCTCCCTTGCTCAGCTCCTGTGTGTGTGTGTGTGTGTGTGTTTGAAAGAAGAAAGAAAGAAGGAAAGTGTGTGTGTATTGTGGTATGTTGTGTTGTGGGTGGGTGGGGGAGGCAGTGGTGGTCGTTGTGTGTGTGGGTGGGTGGGTTGGTGGTGTTGGTGGTGTTGGTGGTTGATGTGTGTGTGTGGGTGGGTGGTTGTTGTATTGTATTGTGTTTATGTGTGTGTGTGTGTGTGCGTTTGTGTTGTGTTTTTGTTCAGATGAAGGAAGAATTTAAGGGAAGAAACTTTTGATTATATGAGTAAATTATTTGAGGGGGCTACTGAATCTACCAAACTTTACATGAAACCCAGATTATATTTACTGTACTGTACTTCTTTAGTTACTGCAATGCATCAGAATGAATGTAATAGAATGTGAGATTTATAAGCATTGTAACAACTGCAACCATCTTTACCCTGAAAATACTTGCAGAGACCGACAGATGAGGGTACATTTTCTGATGCTATAACATCCCCATTGGATTCATATTTAGTGAACTACAGTACATCTACAACAACAAAATCCTCAAACTGAACGAGTGAGACAGACTATAAAAACAAATTATAGTGTGTGTTTTCTGATGCTTTAACACCCCCATTGCATTTATACTTACTGAACTACATCTACAACAATAACAATGACTATAACATCCTCAACCTGAACGAATGGGACAGACTATAAAAACGAAAATTATAGTGTGTGTTTTCTGATACTTTAACACTCCCATTGCATTTATACTTACTGAACTACATCTACACCAACAGCAATAACAATGATGAACAATAACCTGAACCTGAACTAGTGTGGTCCAGGAGGCAGTGACACACATTACAAGCAGTGCATTACACACTCATTACAAGCAGTGCATTACACACCCATTACAACAGCAGAAAACAAGGAATTAGTGGACTGGACTTCATCTACAACAACAACCACAACAACCTGAACCTGAACGAGTGTGGTCTTGGAGGAGGTGGTGGTGGTGACGAAGCGGCGACAGCGACTAAAGATGTTGGTGTCTTGGGGTACAAAGTCAATGAGTGTCTGCATCATGGTCACCAGGAAGATCATAACAATGGAGAAGAAGAGCCAAATGTCCACCAGCTTGAAGTACGATGTCTTGGGCAGCGAGTTGGATGTCTGGAGAAGGAAGGAAGGTATGAGATGAGTTGAAAGGTGTTTGTGTGAGAGGTGTGTGTGTATGTACTATATTGATCGTGTGTGGGTGTTTTCATTTGTGTTTGTGTATGGGTGTTTGCATTTGTGTATGTGTGTGTTCGCAAGGTTCCAGGGCGAGACAAGACAGTTCGTTATATCATTCTAAATTATCAGGAAACAGAGGACCAAAGAAGTACAATAAATCACACAATCAGCCTTTTAATATGAATAAAGAACTGTTGACATCCACCACCAGGCAGAATATATACACACACTACAATACACAGACCTGCGTGAAGAGGGACGAGAGGACGAGCAGAGCTGTGAGCGCCACCACGATACGTGAGTTGAAGTCGTCCGGGTTGAAGAAGAAGGTGGCGTAGGCGATGAGCATGAGGAGGGTAGTGGGGATGTACAGGGTCAGAAGGTAGAACTGGAAGCGACGCAGGAACCGTACGTATACCCTCAGCCTCGAGAACTGGCCATCCGTTGTGGTTTCCATGTTCACACGACCTTCACAACAATAACAACATCTACTGCTTCACTTTATTCTTCTTCTTTTTTCCACAATAACAATATCTACCGCTGACTTCTTTCTGTTGTGCTCATGCTTGTCTTCGTGCCTAATATACTGTATGTCCCTCTGTGCTTGAGTGTGTGAGAGCCCAAAGGAATGTATAAGCAATAAAATACAGAGAAATTGTGATAGTTAGTAAGGTAATGTGCAGCCTACAATGAAACTAAACTCAAGTAGCCTACCTATAGTATACTCAATAAGGAGTTTGTTGCCAGAATAGTTTGAAGCACCAGGGATGAGCTCCATATATGTACCAGCAGCTGACACCAGGGTGAAGTCTAACCCACACGTCTGTTGATACACGGGTACAAGCGAACTACAACAATTACTTTTAACATGATGAAGAAAATCCCTAAAAAATTATTCCCCCCACAAAAAGTTTAATGTCATAAAGTAGTCGTTCTGTTTGTTTCCTTCCTCTTTTATTAGTTACTTTAACAGGATGAAGGAATTATCTGACTACTCACTGCAGAGGTTTTTTAATGTCACATACTGTACCTGGTAATAGTTGTTTTGTTGGTTAACTTACTTAGGAACCCCTGTTTATGCCAACGATAATTAATAATAGGTAAAGATGTGGGAAAAGATCTCACCTGGGCATCAAAGGGGAACATAGCAAGGTCAAAGTCACAGTTGTAGGTGAGGGTGTACAGCTGACTCATCTCAAGGCTACTCTGTCTACCCGAAAAGATGTTCACTGTAAGGAGAGAGAGAGAGAGATGAGAAGGGGGGGATATTGTAAGAGAGATGGGGAGGGGGTAGATTGATAGAGAGACAGGGAGGGATAATGAGAAGGAGGGAGAGATTGAGAAAGGGAGAGATGGGAACAGGGGAGATTGAGAGATGGGAATGGGGGAGATAGGGAGAGATGGAATGGGGGAGATTGAGAGATGGGAATGGGGGAGATTGAGGGAGAGATGGGGAGGGGGGAGAGAGAGAGAGAGAGAGAGACGGAGAGAGATGGGGAGGGAAGAGAGATGGGGAGGTGATAGATTGAGAGAGATGGGGAGACAGACAGAGAGAAACATGAGATATGGGGGGGGGGGGGGGAGTGACAGAAAGAGAGAGAAAGTGTGTGTAACTTCAAATGTCATAATTCTCACTCTACCTCGTTTCCCTTCACCATTCCCTAACTCACTCTCCTGTCAAAAAAAATTCCCCTGTACTTATAGATGACCCTCTTAAGGACCCTGTGATCGTGTATGAAAATTGGAGGCTTCTGATTCCACCTGACCATGCCACAAAACAAGCTCCTTCCATATAGGCGGTGTTTCGTGGCAATATTTGAAGGACTCATTTACCTCCAATTTTTTTACTACATCACCGGGTCCTTCAGATAACCCACAACAGATGACCTATATACTCTCTTTGGACTTGGTGCCGTATGCAAGAATATCCGTGGTGTGGTACGGTACGATGATTCTGTTGTTTGTCTACGGAGTCATCGTATATATACATTGTACCACGTCATCGTCAACACCATGAATGTTCTTGAATATCATGGTGGGCCCTTATACTTACCCTCGTGTGTAAGGTGTGGTGGTGCTGGAGTGGGTTGGCCTCCCCTCACCACCTCCACCCTCGACCCCTGCTCCAGGTTGGTAAATACGTTGCCTCTAGCATTACTGAAGAACACCCTTGGAGTCCACACTGAGTCCACCGTGACCCCGTTGAGAAGGTTGAGGGTAGTGTCGTCTTTAAGGTTAAGATAACTCAGACGTATGTCCTTCCAGCGGAGAGACAACGCCACGGTGGTACGGAAGAGTAAATCCTGGGTAACAATAGAAGGGAAAGAAATGATGTTGATGTAGAATATAACCCGTAGTGGCTTGCCCAAGGTGGCTGAAGGAGGAGGTATAGTGTTACTGTAGCCATGAGATAGTTGGACCAGTGTACAGTCCACCTCGTCACTTTGGTCTTGGCAGTCTATACGTAAATCACAGCGTCGTATGAGTGGTATACAGGAACCATCTAAACACGTGAATTGTCCCTCACTACACACAGACAGCGTGAGTTTGACCGGTGTTCCTGGTGCTAAGCGACACACTTTTCCTGCCAATTTCCAAATTCTGGTTCCAAATGGATACATTCCTTCTTCAGGTGGTTTCCACGTCACAGTGGCCCCTGGCACCTGTAACGAAGGGCGGAATGTGACTGTTTTCAGCTGTGAGTTATAGGGTAGGCCTATACAGTTGGCTATGGGAAGAGATATGGACCTGTATAGTTTGTGTGTGTGGAATTGTTTATGTTAATATTGCCATGAAAATAAATTCGATAAATGCTGGCTGTGAATTAAATTTAGCTGTCAATGGAGGAGATATTTTAGTTGAATGAAGCAACATGAAGTAACTATATATAAACACCCATACAGTGTTAAGAAAAGTATTACAAATTGTTATCACCTTGTGGGAGTGGAGAGTCCAGGTGTGGTTATCGGTATCCCAGTAGATGTCGGAATGATAGAAGCCTTGAAGTGTGGGTCGACCTCCTTCCTCGGGACCCAGGACGTATTTACGATTGAAGGGCGAGTTGGGACAGAGAGCCGGACCCTTGAGATACAACGTCGACAAACTGGTAAACTCACAAGGTATACAAAACTCGTAGGAATCGAGGCAAGCGATATCTGACCACCTGGCAGGGAAGGAACCCGTCAACATCACCAAACAGTTCTCGGCCTTCCCACCATTAGGTCCGGAGCCACGCCAGGTACTCTCCCAGGTAATTGCTTCCCCAGTGTCCAGGTACTCCCATTGACGTTCCTTCCTCTGGTCCGTCGCTCCCAGCCACATGAAGGACGACCCCTGGCCCCCTGAACAGTGCTTGGCCCGACCCACTGATACATCATATAGCTGGGTGTTCTCCAGGGTATTGAGGGGTACTTGCATCCGTCCACCCACCACCTGTATCGAGACACACACACACACACAGGTAAGTTGGTGGATTAGCTAAGTAGTTGATGGTTGACTGGTTAGGTTGTTAGACTGGTTGAGTTGTTAGGTAGTTAAATGGTTGACTGGTTGGATTGTTAGGTAGTTAAATGGTTGACTGGTTAGGTTGCTTGGTAGTTAAATGGTTGACTGGTTGGGTTGTTAGGTAGTTAAATGGTTGACTGGTTGGGTTTGGTGGTTGGTTAGGTATTTATATGGTTTCATGGTTGCATTGCTTGGTTGTTGGTTAGTTAAAAGAATCAGTGATTAGGTTGTTCACTGATTGACGTAGGAGAGGCAGAGACTAAAGGACAACATACTCATATTACATCGTACTATCATTATATATTTAACCACTGTACTGTATAGGCCCTCGACAATTAAACTCATACAATGAATAAATAATTGTACCCACCACTTCATTCTATACTCAGTCCCTCATAGAAGACCACCAATATATGTTTGCCCAAGCTTCTGTTATTCATTCATTACACATCACTTAATTAATTTTCCACTCAGTCCCTCATAGAAGACCACCAATATATGTTTCCCCAGGTTTCTGTTATTCATTCATTACACATTACTTAATTAATTTTACACTCAGTCCCTCATAGAACACCACCAATATATGTTTCCCCAGGCTTCTCTTATTCATTACCATACAGACTAAGTGATTATCTAAGCCTGTGTTCAAAGGATATATTTATTATGTGCTCAATTAATTCATCTTATTATCGAGGGCCATCATTCTGTACTGTACCAAAACATTATTACATTTTACTCTGATGTTGTTGTTCTTCTCACCTTGCATAAATGTCGACCTTCTTGGAGTGAGAATCTGTCTGGGAAGAAAGTGACTTGTCTGCTCCGGCGATTACACACGTCTACAGTCTTCCTCACCTATACAGAGAGAGAGAGAGAGAAAGAGAGAGAGAGTTATGCATTCTTGCAAATATAAAGTACACACACACACACACAGTTCAGCTCAGCACACACACACACACAGTTCAGCTTAAGACACACACACACACACACACACAGTTCAGCTCCACACACACACACACACACACACACACAGTTCAGCTCCACACACACACACACACACACACACACACAAATCCAGCTCAAAACACACACACACACGTAGGCCTACACACCTGCCACTCGACTTCGCCCTTGATATCCCACACCTGTTGAGACCACCCAAGGGCGTCTCCCTCCTGCCGATCCTTACACCTGGCAACCTACAGCAGAAACACCAAGTAAACAAAGGTATTATTATTATTATTATTATTATTATTATTATTATTATTATTATTAAAATTATTATTATTATTGTTATTATTATTATTATTATGTGTTTAGTAGTAGTAGTAGTAGTAGTAGTAGTAGTAGTAGTAGTTGTTGTTGTTGGTGTAGTTGTAGTTTTAGTTGATGTTGTTGTTGTTGTTGTTGTTGTTGTTGTACTATTATCATTATTATTAAAGGGATAATAACTTGTAACTACAGATTCATCATTACAGTATACAATGAAAAGTACAATACAATAATAATGAAATGAAATACTACCAAAGAGAGAGTTCCTTCTTATATACTTTTTAGTTTAATTAGTATAGTTTTAGTTACCCTGTTGATGGTGTTATTAGAGAGTACTGAAGACCAGAAGTTAAGGTGTGTTATTTCACCACTGAAACTCTGATCTCTCTGAAATCCTCCACCCATACTGTCCTGTTCCTGACCTGAAGAAAAGACGAACACTTGTACTATATAATTATTGATGGTCACACATACACATATACACACACACACACACACACGTAGAGTACACACACGTAAGTACACAGACATTATTATTATTATTGTTATTATTATTATTATTATTATTATTATTATTATTATTATTAAGGTGATAATCTCTTGTGACTACTGATTACTCTCTCTAGTATACAACAACGAATGACCCCACCTATAATAAATGCCCCTCCAGGCTCGAGTGTACTGGGTGTAGGTGTGAGTGTACCAGAAGCCTTCATATCACCATCCATGTAAACAGACCACACTGACTCGTCTTGGTTGAAGGTGAAGCAAAAGTGGGACCAGAAGCGGAAGGGTGTGGTGAGGGTGACTTCTGCCCACCTGCTCTGTACCGATACTTTGTACTGTCCGACACGGTGGTCTGTCCGGAGAAAGGAACGAGAGAGAGAGAGTGATAGATTAAGGAGAAGTAGGAGGAGGAGGAGAAGGATAGAGGAAGGAAGGTAGGTAACTGAGATTATGGAGGAGTAGGAGGTGGAGAAGGAGGAATAGTGAGAGAGATTATGGAGGAGGAGAAGGAGGAGAAAGGAAGGGAGGTAACTGAGATTATGAAGGAGAAGGGAAAGGAGAAGGAAACGAGAGAGAGATTATGGAGGAGGAGAATGAGACGGAGAAAGAGGAGGAGGGTAAGAGATTTTTTAGGGGTTTCACTGTAGAGGAGCAAAGGCTCGAGAGAAGGCGTCAAAGGATTTTACTCATATTAAGAAGGTGAAAGATGAGAGAGGAAGTGTTTTAAATGGTGATGACAAGATCAAGGAAAGATGGGGAGATTATTTCGAGAAACTGTTGAATGAGGAAAACCCTAGGACGTTCTTTGGGGATGGAGTCCCAAATGAAGGTTTAACACCAGAAATAAGTAGAGAAGAAGTAGCTAAAGCATTGAAAAAATGAAGAACGGGAAAGCAACAGGGCCAGATAACATCCCATCAGAGGCGTGGAAGAGTTTAGGAGAAGAGGGAATAGATATGCTTTGTGATTTGATGAATAAGATCTACCAGGGAGGGAGAATGCTGAATGAATGGAGGGACAGTGTCATCGTCCCCATCTACAAAGAGAAAGGAGACATTCAGGAGTGCGGAAATTATAGAGGAATAAAACTGTTGTCACATACGATGAAGATCTGGGAAAGAATAATCGAATGGAGACTCAGAGAGGAAACACCGATAGGAGAGGAACAGTTCGGATTTATGCCAGGAAAAGGAACGACGGATGCGGTTTTTGCACTACGGCAGATGATGGAGAAACATCGGGAGAAGAGAAGAGGCCTTCACTTAGTCTTTATCGACTTGGAGAAGGCATACGACAGAGTGCCGCGACAAGAATTGTGGAGGTGTTTGAGAGTTAAAGGGGTGCCAGAAAAATATATCAGGTTGGTGATGGACATGTACGAAGGGGTTAGAACTAGAGTACAAAGTAGCGTAGGATTAACAAGATGGATCTCCGTACGTGTGGGGTTACACCAGGGGTCCTCGCTGAGCCCATATTTGTTCAACCTCATAATGGGTGTGTTTACAGAAGGGGTAAAAGACCAGGCCCCGTGGTGCATGTTGTTTGCAGATGACATAGTTCTTTGCTGCACCACTAGAGAAGAAGTAGAACAAAAAGTGGAGTACTGGAGAAGAGTTTTAGAAGACAGAAGGTTAAAGATCAGTAGGGCAAAGACGCAGTACCTTAGTTTTATGGATGAAAGTGCGGGGAATGTTACTATACAAGGAAATAATCTAAAGAGAGTGGAAAATTTTAAATATCTTGGATCGACAGTGGCGGAAAACGGAGAGCTGGATTCGGAAATTACACATAGAGTACAGGCGGGATGGAAATATTGGAAAAGGATGTCGGGTGTATTATGTGACAAAAGAATAAACGTAAGAGTGAAAAGTAGGATGTACAAGACGGTGGTGAGACCGGCAATGATGTATATATGGTGCGGAGACGTCCATGGGCTTCAAAGAAAATGTAAGAAAAGAGACTTGATGTGGCAGAAATGAGAATGTTGAGGTTCATGTGCGGAGTCACAAAGATGGACAAGATAAGGAATGAAAGAATTAGGGGTACAGTAAAAGTGACGGAAATTTCGAGGAAGGTGCAAGAGAGAAGACTCCAATGGTATGGACATGTGATGAAGGAGGGAAGAGGACATTATGTGGGGAGAAGGGTGATGGAAATGGAAGTGCAGGGTAGAAGAAGTAGGGGGAGACCAAAGCGAAGATGGGTGGACAGCGTGAGAGACGATCTGAGAGAGAAGGGATTGACAGGAGATGAAGTTCTGGACCGTGCTGGTTGGCGGCGGCTTGTTAAAAACGTCGACCCCTCATAGAAGCAGGATAATAATGACGAGAGAAAGAAGAAGAAGAAGACTGTAGAGGAGGAGGACAAGGAGTAGAAAGAGGAGGAAAAGGAAGGCAGAGTTAACAGAGTGTATGCATGGAGGAGGAGAAGGAAGAAAGGAAGGGAGGTAACAGAGATAATGGAGGAGGAGGGAGAGAAGAAGGAAAGGAGGGGAGGTAACAGAGATTATGGAGGAGGAGGAGAGGAAGGGAAATAACAGAGATAATGGAGGAGGAGGAAAGGAAGAGAGGTAACAAGAGATGATGGAGGAGGAGGAAGAGAAGGGGAAAGGAAGGGAGGTAACAAGAGATGATGGAGGAGGAGGAGAAGGAGGAAAGGAAGGGAGAGGTAAGAGAGATGATGGAGGAGGAGGAGGAGAAGGAGTAGGAGAAGGATGAATAAGAAAGGGAAGTAACAAAGATGATGGAGGAGGAGAAGAAAGAGTAGGAGAAGGAGGAAAGGAAGGGAGAAGTAAGAGAGATTTTGGAGGAGGAGGAGGAAGGAGGAAAGGAAGGGCCAGAGGTTAAAGATTTTTTTTTTAGGGTTTAACCAACTAGGAAGAGAAGAAGGAGAATGATGGGAAATAGGAGGTGGTGGAGGTCGAGGAGTAAGAGGAGGAAAAAGATACAGATTTCTAATTCTAAGGGGTTTCACCAAAGAGGAGGACGAGGAGGAGAGAGTGAAAGGTAAGAGAATTTTTTTTTTTTAAGGGATTCAAAGTGGAAGAGGAATAGGAAAGAAGAGAAGCCGATTTTTTGCATTAAATTTTAGTCCACACCTTCCTCAATATACTCGTAATAAAAAATAATAATAATAAATAATAATAAAATAATAATAATAAATAATAATAAATAAATAAAAATACTAATAAATAATAAATAAACAAATAAATAAGAATAATAATAAATAAAAATTAACTAACACATATATATATATATATTTACGTACCCATTCTAAGCTCGTTATCCCTACTGTCAGACACAGCGTAGGACATAAGAGTAGACTCCTCACGGAACCTGACCAGTCGTAGCCAATAACAGGCGGTGAAGGAGGCCAGGGAGGGGAACACAGACACGAGGCGGGCATGGCTGGTGGCTGTGGGCTTCCCTGACCTCTGAAGCACCAACACGCGGGACTCATCACGACCCACAACGACTGCATCACGATCTTCGACGACTGTATCACGATCTTCGACGACTGCATCACGACCCTCATTGCCTTCAAAGAGAAAAGTGGTGTTGTTGATGTTGTTCTGTTTTGTTTTGTTTTTTCTATATCCAGAAAGATGAGGACTATAGGCTGTGTGTAAGTCCGCTTGTTGTCCTCATCTGCGTAGTACTTAGTGAGAGTGGTAAAAAATCATGTCCAATTTCGTTCGAGATGCCTAGACACATTGAGTTTGAAGGAACATAAGTCTTAGTAAGGTGGAAAGATGGATGAAGGTAGAGTGTTTCAGAGTTGACCAGTTGTGTATATGAAAGACTGAGAGTACCGGTTAACTCTTGCATTAGGGAGTTGGACAGCAAAGGAGTGAAAACGAGAGGCTTGGTGAGTGTTGCATGCTCTCCTGAGGGGAGGAAACATACATTGAGAGAGTTCATAAGAGTAATGTCCAGTGTAATAGCAATAGAAGAGAGAAAGTGATGCAACATTGCGGCGAAGAGAGAGAGGTTGTAGTGAATCAGTAAGAGGAGGAGAGTTAATGAGACGAAAGGCCTTTGATTCCACCTTGTCCAGGAGTGTTGTGAATGTTGAGCCACCCCACACATGAGAGCTGTACTCCATACAGCGGTGGATGAGACCCCTGTACAGAGACGCCAACTGTGTTGGGGTGAAGTATTCACGGAATCTGCGCAACACACCCAACTTCTTTGGGGCGATTTTAGCTAGAGAGGTAATGTGATCTCTCCAAGAGAGATTGTGAGAGAAAGAGTCTCCAAAAATATTAAGAGAGGGGGAAAGGTCAAGTTGTATGTCGTTGAAGGAGAGTGGATAGTTATCAGGAAGATTAGTACGAGTCGAAAGATGAAGTAACTGTGTTTTAGAAGCATTAAAATCCACAAGGTTCTCTCTGCCCCAGTTAGAGATGAGGGAAAGATCAGAAGTGAGGCGTGCTACTGCATCATCACGTGATGTGGAGAGGAGCTGCTGGGATGGGCGGTTGTCATAGTGAGTGGAGTAGTGTAGGGTGGAATCATCGGTATAGGAGTGGATTGAGGAAGAGGTACAGGTAAGAAAGTCATTAATGAGCAGGAGAAAGAGGGTGGGTGATAGAACAGAACCCTGAGGAACACCACTATTAATAGACTTGGAAGAAGAACAGTGACCGTCTACAACAGCAGCTATAGAACGGCCAGAAAGGAAATCGGAGATAAAGGTGCAGAGAGAGGGATAGAAACTGAATGAGGGCAGTTTGGAGATTAAAGCTTTGTGCCAGACTATCAAAAAGCTTTGGATATATCGAGGGCAACAGTAAAGTTTCACCAAAGTTCCAAATAGAGGATGACCATGAATCAGAAAGGAGGGATAGAAGATCGCCAGTAGAGCGACCCTGACGGAAACCATACTGACCATCTGAAAGAAGATCATGACGAGTATAAGGTGCTTATGTATTTTGGAGTTAAGAACAGATTCGAAGACTTTAGAGATCAAAGCAATGTAATAATGGGCGATAGTTGGAGGGTTGGGAGCGGTCACCTTTCTTTGGAACAGGTTGAATCAGAACAAACTTCCAGCAAGAAGGAAATGTGTTAGATGATAGACATAGACGGAACAGTTTGCCTAGGCAGGGTGTCAGCACGGAAGCACAGTACTTGAGAACAACAGGAGGAATCCTATCAGGTCCGTACGCCTTCCGAGTGTTAAGGCCAGAAAGGGCAGAAAATACTTCCTTTGAAGAGATTCTGATGACAGGCATAAGTAAGTCGGAAGAGGGCGGAGTTGGAGGAACAGAGCCGGAATCGTCCAGAGTGGAGTTGGAGGCAAAGGTTTGAGAGAAGAGTTCAGCTTTATCAGGTGAAGAGATGGCAACATTTCCATCAGGAAGGATGAGAGGAGGGAAAGAGGAAGAAGTAAAGTTACTGGAGAGACTTTTGGCTAGATGCCAGAAAGAGTGAGAGGTGGAAGAGTTGGACAGGTCATTGCACTTGGCACGAATGAAGTCTTATATCCCCAGTCACACAACCTTTACGCCCTCCTGCAACTTGCTTGTCGCGGGAGGTTTCACGTGGTCGTTGACAAAGTGGTAAGGGCGATCTTCATGTGTCTCAGTCCGTCGTATAACTGGAGAGGTTGACATGTTGGCTGGAGCATTGTTCACGATCATGGGGGCTGGAAGTGTTTGGTGCTGCTCCTAAATGTATGTCACTGGGGTCTATATCGGACGTTCACAGGTTAAAATAATGTAAAGGAAGTATAGGTGACGACGAATTGGTTGGACCACTGCAAATGTTTACTCCAAAAAAATACATGTAAAAAAAAAAAAAAAAAAAAAAATCAAGATATTCCCTGCGTTTACACCGAGATATACACCATAGATAATATTACAGGCTATTTCCTGCTGGTATACAGATGGAGGAAATCAGTATAACTCCCCCCCCCCATCCCCCCACCCCACCCCCACGTGAGTTACCTCCTGGGGGTGGTTGTGTTTGTGATGTGGTCAGGAAGGGAAGTGTGGCCAAGGAGAGTATGGCCAACAGCAGTGCATTGGGCCACATCTTGCTTGTAGGGTTAGGTGTGGCCAACTGTACTGTAGAATCGGTTTTGTTGTTGTGTTGTGTTGTGGGGAGGTAGGTGAGTGGGGTTGAGTTGGGTTGGGTTGGGTTGGGGACCTTTTGCACATGCGTGGGATATAACTGACTGGTGTTGAAGGAGATGTAGAAAGGGGTGAGGGGGGGAGAGGTGAGGGAGGGAGGAATAACTATAGGGGAAAGAGAGAAGGGGTGAAGAATGAGAGAGAGAGAGAGAGGGGGGGGGGGAGGAAGAGCAATTAGGAGAAAGAGCGATGCAGTGAGGGAGGAATGGCTAGGGGGAAGAGAGAAGGGATGAGGGAAAGAGGAAGGAATAACTCTATGTGAGAGAGAAAAGAGAGGTGAGAGAAGTAGAGAGGGAAGGAGGGGGAGAGAGAGGAATAGTTATAGGAGAAATATAAAATAGGTGAGGGAGGGAGGAAAGAAAGGAGAGAGGAAGGATTGGCAAGGAGAAAGAGAAAAGAGATGAGAAAGAGAGGAAGGAATAGGGGGAAGAGGGAAGCGGCGAGGGAGAAAGAGAGAGATAGAGGAAGGAATGGTTAGGAGAAAGAGAAAAGAGGCGAGGGAACTTGAGAGAGAGAGAGAGAGAGAGAGAGAGAGAGAGAGAGAGAGAGAGAGAGAGAGAGAGAGAGAGAAAGGAATAGCTAGAGGGAAGGAATGCATTTATTTATATATATATATATATATTTGTTATTATTATTATTATTATTTTTTTTTTTTTTTGGGGGGGGGCGCGAATCAGAGTTAACGTATATCCACTGAAAAATGCAACAATATAAAATAAATAATAAGATCCCCTTCATTGGTGTATCTAGGCCATGTAAGATAGAGAAAACCCCAGCCAGATTATTATATACCTTTCAATCAAATCAGCATTCTACTACAACAACAACAACAACAACAACAACATCAACAATGACCACCTGTCAGTGACCAAGTAAGGGTATAGTGAATTAAATCTTCCTATGTATGTTATGTTATGTATTGGTTGCATGATCACACACACACACACACACACACACACCTTCTCTTTTCTATGCTGACAATCTCCCGTTTCACTACTAAGAGGAAATCGAAGGGGGTTCTTTCATTGGTGTGTGTGTGTGTGTGTGTGTATCCTAAAAAACTGCATGTAGAGTGTGTGCGTGTCCTTGTGTGTGTGTGTGTGTGTGTGTGTCCTTGTTGTGTGTGTGTGTGTGTGTGTGTCCTTGTTGTGTGTGTGTGTGTGTGTGTACGTGTCCTTGTTGTGCGTGTGTGTGTGTGTAATTATATACGTACACTACGGTATGTATGCCACGAGTGTCCATGTGTGTGTGAGTGTGTGTATCTGTATGTGTGTGTCCGTGTCCCTCACCCCACTACATAATCATATATATCGTATTGAATTCCCACCAAATACAGAAATCTTGGAACACCCAATGATCACTGTCTAATGTGTGAAGAAACGGATATACACTTCTCACAATGTTACCAGATACATCTTTTGTCGCACCCAACACGCACTCAACCCACACCACTACCATCATAATACTACTACTACTACTACTACTGCTGCTACTACTACTACTACTACTACTACTACTGCTGCTACTACTACTACTACTACTGCTGCTACTACTACTACTACTACTACTGCTGCTACTACTACTACTACTACTACTACTACTACTACTACTACTACTACTACTGCTGCTGCTGCTACTACTACTACTACTACTACTACTACTACTACTACTACTAATAATAATAATAATAATAATAATAATAATAAAAATTGTGTCGGTAATCGAGTTTTCCCATTCATTATAACATCCTCATCATTATACTATCCTTATCATTTCCATCATTATTACTATCTTCATCATCATCAACTTTATTACCATCATCATCATAATTGTGTTGATGGTCGAGTTTTTCCATTATTAAAAACCAATACCTGGCTAGTCTCTATAGATATATATATGTATGTATGTAATAACCACAAACCACTAATTTCAATTCATATATTCCTAACGATACCTACATGGCTAATCTCTATAAATAAATATGTATGTAATAACCACAAACCACTAATTTCAATCATACCTAACAATACCTACAATACATGGCTATAGTCTCTTTAATCTCGAAAACCATAGGGTGGTGTTATTAAACTACTTCTTCGAGGGAAAGTTATCTTCATCGATCATTTAATCCTAATATTTTACAATGCTAAAATTTGCTACCCCATATAATGCATCTGTAATATTGTCAGCATTAAGGCCTGGGACACACGGGTGCTTCGTGGTGGACACACAAGGACCACACACAGTATTGGGTCCGTGGCTTGTCATATAGGTTTCCATTGTTTTCAGGATTAATACTGATTGTTTTAAGGCCAACTCGAACACACCAGTGAGTTTGTCAGTGTCTGTGGCCAGTAGACGCTGATCCCCAACACGTGTGGCAGCTATTTGTATTTTAGAGCCGGGACACACGGGGCCACTTGTGGTCGCTCGGTGGCCTGCAATTTTTCCCACCACTATGGCCGCCACTGGGTCTGTCATTTCCGTGTCGCCGCCAGCTGTACAGTACACTCGCGGTCAGAAATTGTGTCCCGATCCCCTGGTAAGATGAATCGCAAACAGCCTAGCTTTGAAAAATAACTGTGCGTCTGCCTACAACACACATTTGTTCAAATCATCAAAGCTTGGCTGGTTGCAATTCATCGTGCCAAGGGATCAGGACAAAAATTTTGTTTATATAAAAAAAATTTATTATATAAATAATTTTTTTTATTACAGTGTGTTATGAAGGTCCAGATTCCCTCTTTAATATATTCGGCCGTCTGCACCAGTCAAGGATCATTACAAGTTTACAAGATAGCCAATCCTTGAGTGTTGTGGTTTTGACGTAGGTTTCTCAAAGAGTATATATAGCGAGAAAAGCCGGTGCTCAATGTCATTCTTCCAGCATTTCTCAAATTTAATTGTTCTGTGTAGGACCCATTTCTCTCCCTTCTGTAACTGGACTAATTGTATCAGACTGGCATTAATTCGGTTAAGTATTATTGTTACTATAAAAAAAAAAATTATATAAATTTTTTTTTATATAAAATTATTTTTTATATAAAAAAAATTTTATATAAAATTTTGTTTTATATAAAAAATTTGTTTATATAAAAAAAAATTTTATATAAAATTTTTTTTATATAAATTTTTTTTATATATAAAAATTTTGTTTATATAAAAAAAAAATTTATTTAAATTTTTTTTATATACAAATTTTTTTTATATAATTTTTTTTTTATATAAATTTTTTTTTATATAATTTTTTTTATATAAAAATTTTTTTTATAAAAATTTTTTTTATATAAAAAAAATTTATATAAAAAAAAATTTATATAAAAAAAAATTTTATATAAAAAAAAATTTTATATAAAAAAATTTTTTATATAAAAAAAATTTTTATATAAAAATTTTTTTATATAAAAAAATTTTTTATATAAAAAAAAATTTATATAAAAAAAAATTTTATATAAAAAAATTTTTTATATAAAAAAATTTTTTATATAGAAAAAAATTTTATATAAAAAAAATTTTTATATAAAAAAAAAATTTATATAAAAAAAATTTCTATATAAAAAAAAATTTTATATAAAAAAAATTTTATATAAAAAAAATTTTTATATGAAAAAAATTTTTATATAAAAAAATTTTTATATAAAAAAAATTTTTATATATAAAAAAAAAATTTATATAAAAAATTTTTTTATATACAAAAATTTTTAATATACAAAAAATTTTTATAAATTTTTTTTTTTATATAAAAACAAATTTTATATAAAAAAATTTTTATATAAAATTTTTTTTGTATATAAAATTTTTTTTTATATAAAATTTTTTTTTATATAAAAAAAAATTTTATATAAATTTTTTTTTTATATAAAAATTTCTTTTATATAAAAAAATTTTTTATATAAAATTTTTTTTTTATATAAAAATTTTTTTTATATAAAATTTTTTTTTATATAAATTTTTTTTTTATATAAAATTTTTTTTATATAAAATTTTTTTTATATAAAAAATTTTTTTATATAAAATTTTTTTTTATATAAAAAAAATTTTATATAAATTTTTTTTTATATAAAAAAAATTTTTATATAAAATTTTTTTTTCTATAAAAAAATTATTTATATAAAAAAAAATGTATATAAAATTTTTTTTTATATAAAAAAAATTTTTATATAAAAAAAATTTATATATAAAAAAAAAATTTATATAAAAAAAAATTTATATAAAAAAAATTTTTATATAAAAAAAAATTTTATATAAAAAATTTTTTATATAAAAAAAATTTATATAAAATTTTTTTTTATATAAAAATTTTTTTTATATAAAATTTGTTTTTATATAAAAAAAATTTTTATATAAAATTTTTTTTTATATAAAACAAATTTTATATAAAAATTTTTTTTATATAAAAAAATTATTTATATAAAAAAAAAATTTATATAAAATTTTTTTTTATATAAATTTTTTTTTTATATAAAAAAATTTTTTATATAAAAATTTTTTTTATATAAAAAAAATTTTATATAAATTTTTTTTTTATATAACAATTTTTTTTATATAAAAATTTTTTTTATATAAAAATTTTTTTTATATAAAAATTTTTTGTATATAAGGTTTGAATAACTGTGCGTCTCCATACAACACACATTTGTTCGAATCATCAAAGCTTGGCTAGTTGCGATTCATCGTCCCAAGGGATCAAGACACAATTTCTGACCGCGAGTGTACATACGGGCCACTCTGCCACGTCCCTCAGTTAAACCACAAATCGCCGTTATCAGCCATACAAGGACCACTTGTGTCGTCCTTATGTGACAACCACCAAAGCGCCCGTGTGTCCCGAGCCTTATGACAGAGTCGAATTTACTTTCACTCAGCTGCATCTGGTTTTAGTATTAGTCTTCGTGGTTGATTATCAGTTTTATTGTCAGTTTCAATTAAGGTAAACACTAAACAGAGATTTTGTTGTAGTAAAGTATATTCATTACCAGTAAATCTCTAGCAACTATTCTAGCAACTCTTTTTGTAGGCCAAAATAATAATATATTTTTTAATCTCATTCCCATATCCCACTTCTGTTATTATTAAAAGAGGTGGAACCAGTGGGGGTGAGAAATTAAGACCGTGATATAACTCTAGTGTATACATATAGAAATAGAAGGCATATATATATTACAAAATGTTTGAAATATGTGATTCTGGCAGGTGGCGACATTACTCAACCCGGTGTTAATTAATTACGAAAATATATCCAACTGTTGATATTTGTATTTAATTTCTTTTGGATAAAAATAATCTTATGGTTGACTACAATAATATCTTTGTTTTAAAATAGTGCTTGTAGTAAATCTATTGTAAAAATATAGTAATAGTAAAATATCCATTAATTCAAAACTTTTACAGATGATGGGAAGCACTAAAAAATTGACACATATACTTATAACGAATCTTTTGGGGGCACCACATAATATATAGCAATCCGGAAAAAGGTTAAATAATAATAATAACAGTATAAAAATGAATTAAACCGGTATCTGAGTATAATAATTATCTCCATTACCTAAACCTGAATTATAGTGAACTCATGACAACAACAACATCAACATCAACTCAAAGGGAAAAATGAAAGCAGGTGCTGTTTTAAATACGATTATCTCAATTATATCAAATGTATATGCAATAATGTGAATATAAGGGGTGTATGAATGATTGATAGAGTTAATGGTGGTGATAAAAGAGGTGTGAAGAGAGTAAGAGATAATAAATAAAGGAGAAATAAGAGAAGGGGTGAGGGGGTCAGGGTTAAGTAAGTTACTATTTCATATTATCTGGTTTGATTTTATTGTCTGTTTTATATATGTATAACGTTAGGTGTTTTATTTATTGTTGATTCAATGATTTGTATTTAGTTATTTAGTTATTTCAGGTTTATGTAGATTGAGAACCTAACAAGACTCGTAAATTTTAGTTACGTTGTTAGACCCAAAAGTCATATATGTATTTAGGTTACGTTATTAAGACCAAAAACCATGTAAGTTATGTATTTATGTATTTATTTCATGTGGTAAATATTGAAAGAATTACCGTTATTGCGTCCGGGTTTTCTACTTTCATTACCCACTAATATATAACATCCTAAGACTAGCTTCTTCTATGGCATTTCCTAGATAGAGCATATTCAAATGGGGCATATTAAAATTAGCCTGACCTTACCTGACCTTACCTAACCTAACATAGACCACAGCAGACTACCGGGACCTAACATGGGCAAACTACCGGGAAATGACCGGTTCAAAATACTGGGAACTAGCCGGATCTGGCAACACTGCTACAAAACGGTAATTCTTTCAATAAATACCTTTCAGGTTTTTATAGAATGGAAACCAAACAAGACTCGTAAATTTAAGTTATTAGGGCCAAGAACTTTTTAATTAAGGGGAGAACCTGTTATTGGGGTTTTGGAGGGCTACTGAAATTGCCGAGCATTGTATTCCAGGACATTAACCAGTATTTAATTCCAGGATATTTACTGAGCATTTTACTTCAGGATATTTACCAAAATTCCTATTTCAGGATATATACCAAGCATTTTGTTTCAGGACATTTACCGAGCATTCTGTTCCACTCTGTTTACCGAACATTCTGTTTCAAGATATTTACTGAGCATTGTATTATTTATTGAGGGAGCATAATTTGTATAGGACATTTGTGGAGCATGCAAAATAATTATAGGATATTTAATCAGCATTGTACCCTACTACTTATTGAGGGAGTATAAATCTTTAGGACATTTGTGGAGCATGCAGTACTTTTCTACGATATTTACAGAGCCTTGTATTGCAGGATGAACATGGTGTGGTCGGTGGTGTCCGGTGTGGTGGAGGAGTTGTGGGTGGACGTGGGTGATGTGGCGTGGTTGGTGGTGGAGTCGGTGGGTCTGGGTCCGCTGGTGGTGCGACTCAGGCAGGAGCTGGCCGCCACTCGCACCCCTGGCCACCACCACCGCCGCCGCCGCTCGCTGGTTCGCATCTTGGGCACGGCGCTCCCCCTCAAGCCCGTAGAACGCCCGTACCTAAGGTGCTGTAACGTTGTCATTGAAGCCTCGTATAATTGGTGACTTACATAGCTAACACGCTTTGGTTGTGAGAGGGTTATATAGGTAGTGCTGTACATATTTATCATCATCTAAGACTCAAGAAACCTTTTTATAGGAGGTGAGGGGTTACATAGCTAACAAGTCTTGGTTGTCAGAGGGTTATCCTATACTCTACAAACATATCATCATCGTTGAAACATAAATAGGAACCTTGCCTTTCTCTAGGACAGCGGTTCTTAACCTGGGGGTCATTTGGGTTTTTTCTGGGGGTCACGAAGGGTTGGGGGGAAAATTGGTTTTTTACATGTAGCCTACAGCTAATTTTTAAGTCATACAAATTCTAAAATTTTCCTTTATATGTAATCTCAAGTTGCACCTGTGATTTTTTTTTTTTTTTTTTTTTTTTTTTTTTTTTTTTTTTAATATGTTCCGACACTGGACATAGGCTTAATCAAGCCTGTTACCGTGGCCCAGGTCAACTGCTGCTCACACACGCACGTCACGACTTCCGAACTGGTACCCAGCCAAAGAGGGAGGGAAGTGAGGGTAATTCCCAAATACTGTAGCTGTTATGGTACCAGTGAGGGTGTTTTACAACTTTCGGTGGCCTTATAGTTAGTGCCTCAAACTCAAATCGGAAGAGTAAATATTCTCAGGCCCTCACCTGAGAGGATCGAACTCCCGACCTCTAGGTTATGAGTCCAGAACACTAACCACTCAGCCACCTCCCCTCTATTTCTAAATAATTCCCCCAGCTGCTTAGGCTCGCTTCGCTTGCCCCCCACCCCTCTGTGCAAGGGGGTCACAGCACTGCCCAGGAATATGTCAGTGGGTCATAGGGGTAAAAAGGTTAAGAACCACTGCTCTAGGAGGTGAGGGGTTGCATTACTAACACGTCTTGGTAACATGTAATTGGTATGATCAACCCTTGCATGCATATCGTGAAAATCTCTTCCACTCATTTCTGTCACTTTCTGCTTTATTTATTTATGTTCCCAGTTCACTTTCTTACCAAAATGTATACCCTTATCCTATCGAGTTCCCAGTTCACTTTCTTACCACAATGTATCCCCATATCTTACCACAATGTAATACCGTACCACAATGTATCCCCATATCTTACCACAATGTATCCCCATACCTTACCACAATGTATCCCCATACCTTACCACAATGTATCCCCATACCTTACCACAATGTATCCCCATACCTTACCACAATGTATCCCCATACCTTACCACAATGTATCCCCAAATCTTACCACAATTTATACCATATCTTACGACAATTTATCCCCTTATCTTACCACAATTTATCCCCTTATCTTACCACAATGTATCCCCATATCTCACCACAAAATATCCCCTTATCTTACCACAATTTATACCATATCCTGACTCTCATTGACTTTGTTACAGGTTTGTTGCTCTAAGAAGTCTCAGCACCTCCTGTGACTCCCTCTTCTCGGCTCACACTCAGAGCCGCATTGACCCAAAGTGGCTCGCCGACTCGGAAAGGTCGGCAAGATTTAGGTAAGACAGGGAAATGACTCGTATGTTATTTTTTTAATTGATATCAGTATTAGCTAATATATTCCTTTTACTTTACAAGGTAGTTACCGTAGCTACAAATGGTGATGGGGAATTTAGGCACTTTCGATCAGAGGGTTTTGTTCCATATTTACTTATAGAATGATGCCCATACACGTCTATCAATTTTCATGGCGGTTATTACTATACCAGTACATGATGGTACCATTGTAAATATAACTATATACAGTATTCTGTTTAAGAGAATCAAGTTCAAAGTAATAATCTGTTTTCAGTTAGGTTTTATGTTGTCATGCTTTTATAAATTTAGAATCTAGTCTGATATTATGATAGAATATTCACCATCAAAATGAATACACATGCTCATTGCTGCTGTCTCATCAAACTTTCTTTTCTTATGCATGCTGTCAACTTGAAGGGTAAGTAAAATACCTCTGAACAGACTCTGAAATCTTTTATGTGTATTTGTCAGTCACTCCCTGTTTAGTTTTTGTGTACATGTATGTGTTTTGCATAATATCTTTCTTCATATTTAATTAGATTAGGCTATTTGATTGATTGCAAGGATAACACCAATGTTAGCAAAAGTTTTACTTTATTACTTTCTTAATCTCTCTCCTTATATTTGTGTTATGCATAGTATCATATTGCTGTAGATTTGTATTTGTATTCAAAACATTAAGTTGTATATACCATTTTTCCACACTGTATATTTTGTGCACTTTTTTTTTCAGACCCATATTATCCCGCTGTGAGACCGCCCCAGAGCTCTTCCCTCAGGTCGGAGAGTATGAGGTCAACGGCAGCTCCACACCACGATCATCAACTCCCTTCAGCCTGGCGTCGGAGGGAGGGGCGTACCGTCAGTCCCAGCCCCAGTCCCAGGGGTTCTACCTCGATAGAACGGACCAGTACGAGGCATTCCACCACCAGTCTGCATTCCACCGCACCGACCTCCCAAACTCCAGGTTCCAACACACAGGACTTCAGAACTCAACGCCACAGCAGTCTGCATTTCAAAACTATGGATCCCACCACCATAATAACTCCACTCTACAGAACTCCACACTTCAGCACTCCACAATCCACGCCGCCTCACCCTTCACCGATCCTGGAGCCATGGCCAAAATCTCGGCACTTGAGGACGAACTCTCACAGCTGCGGCACCAGATCACGGCGATACTCCATCAGAACCAGCGACCATCGACCCCACCGCCCAGCCCAGTCCCTCACTCCATACCACCTCCTCCGCCCCCACCACCTCCCCCTCCTCCCCCTCCACCCACACTATCATCCTTCCAGCCCCCACCACCACCACCTCCACCCCCTCCCTTGTGTCCCATCTCAGGTAGCAATAATAATAATAATAGTAATATGACACCAGGTGCACCAAGGAAGCATTCGTTTGCAGACCTAATAGCCCAAAACAAAGACAGCATAAACAAACACTTAGAACCCTTAGAGATTTCAGTGAGCCAAGGCAACAGCAGCTCAACACACGTCTCCATGGCAGATGTTCTCAAAGGTCTCAACAAAGTCAAGCTAAAAAAAGTGTCCAGGTCAGTTAGTGCAGATTTTACTACTGTTGTTGTGTGTTTCTCTGATCATTTCTGCCAATATGTGTTACCTGTATTTTATTGGAATAGTAATTTTCTATATTTGAATTATATAAGGGATATATACAGTATATATTATTTTCACTGATATTAGGGCTCTCTTGTTTCTGTGAGTTAACTAATGACATTTCTCGTTATACCCAGTGGTAATTTATTAATGATTTTGTTAGGTATGTCAATTATTTTATTTATACCATTACTTTTGAAAATTGTTAACAAGATATATTTTTGTGCACAGGTCACCCGGAGGTACACCAGTCAGAAACCGTGCCAAATCTCCCGTTGCAGGCGACCCAGCGTCCATCATCGCTGCAGCACTCAAGAAGCGCTTCGCCAAGATGCATGTCGACTCCCCAGAGAAGGACTCCCATGAGGACTCCAACGACTTTAGCTCCTCCCCGGAAAACACCCCACAGACCAAGCGCAAAAGCCGTGTTGACTTCCCCAAACGCAAACTGATCCCGACCGAGGAGAACAAGACCGACCCAGCACAAAACGTGTTCAAGTTGCTCAAGAAACCGTCCCCCCGAGTACCATCCAGACCAAAGGTGAAGGAGGAGGAGGAACCAGCTCTTCCTGTGGTAAGTTGACTGTCCCTTGGATTGATTGTTGTGCATCAACAAATTAGGTACAAGATATACAGACTTACGAGTATTTTTGTGATAGTGTATTTTAATTAATGTCAGATAATGTGTTCAATAGTTACTGAATAATATGGATAGAAATAAGTTATGATTTTGTCTTGATAATACTGTAGTATTAAACTTAGAATAAGGCCAGAAAACATTTAATTTAAATATGGATGTAGTTAGTTCCTAATATTCATTCTGTAGGTGGTATGTCCATGAGAATATTTTCATTCCGGAAACAGCAGTAGGTCTATTTGCTCCATTGTAGACAGTGCATGATTTAGACCCTTACCTTTGGATCCATATGCAGGTATCTATCTACCTATTCTTTAAACTATTAATTGACTCTGCACTTACTTCTTCATTTAGATGAAAACTTGTAGTACTCTTCCACCTGTGTGTTCTTGGTTACAGTTTGGGCAGCACCTGTTGAAGAAACGCAGTGGTACCGCTGGTATAACTAGACAGAACGGAAGCCCATCCAGCGAGTGTTCCAACCTCTCACGGTGACACCCTGGTGTTCCTTGTCCCTTTCTCCAGTCTGGCACACTACAACTTGTTTGTTTATATCTGTGACACTCTGGCATTCCTTGTGCCATATTCATGGACATTCATGGTACATAGGATGGTGTGGTACCGGTACAAGGACTCCATAGGTACACTGCAGAGCCATCGTACCATTACCACACCATCGTCAACACCACGGATGTTCTTGCATACGGCCCCTTGTCTCATCTCACTGAAACACTACTACAATCTGTTTATCTATAACTGATGGTAAATATCCACAGCAGGTATCAAAAAGCATATGTGATGAGTTGACGCTTGCCATTCAGGGAATAGGAGTCCTGCTGCTTAACCCGATTACTGTACAGACAAAGTAATTACATCGGCTGTGGACATTTCCATCAGGTAGAGAAAGCAGACCAGAGAACAATATTCACTTTATTGGGAAAAAAATAATCTCAATGTTACTTCAGGTAATAAGGGATCCCATTTCCTGACATATTTTGGAAAATTCAGTAGCCCTCCAAAATACCGTCGAGGTTGTCTCCTTAATTAATGTTCTCCTGTAATGCTGTTTGGACTCTGTGGTTACTAATGGCTTTGCTTGATTGCCTAATTTTTGGTTTTCTTTCCTTCCTTGTTTGCACAGCCATTGTTTCCCAGGATGAATCTGTATCTTAATAATATATATATATGTTTTATTTTTGCTAACTTTCTTATTGCATTTACTTTAGCATTTTACTTTTTGTTTCTTTTAATTATTTTGTTGCTGTTTGATTCATTTACTTTCCAGTCATTGCTGTACTTATTGGCACTGATTCCAGTGCTTGTTATATTTTAATAATTAATTTTTTATAAAGCAGACCTGCAGCTTGTTTCTCGATATACAAATTCTTAAATGTATATCTAACAGCTACTTCAAATCATTACTCAACCCATCCAACATGTTTAGTATTCTTGTTTGTATGTTTCTTATGTCTCTTGCTTTTCCACTTAACGTCTGTTTTATCAGACAACTGGTCATCATTACCAGGACAAAGTAATGTCTCTCAGTTACTGTTTCTTGCCATGTTTACTATGTGTGTCTGTCTGTCTGTCAACTAATAGTGTTTGCTATAATGTGTTCATTTGTTCATCTAGCCACAGAACATAAGCAAGGAAATGATGGGCTACAAGATGAAGATGATTAATATGACAGCTCCATGATATACATTATGTTGTGATGTTGTGCATTTTTACTTAGTCTTTAGCATTTCTTGCATGCAGCCTCACACTTCATGTTGATTAAGGTGGCTGTCTTGTTGGCAATTTGGAAGACTATTGATTCCTCCTAACTATGCCAGAAAATAGAAGCCCTCAGTGGTACTAAATAGGGGATCTTATTTCCTGGCACAGTTTAGAGGAATCACAGACCTTTCATTTCAACAACAAGAGAATCTCCCCTTATTGCCAAAACTTGCTGTTCCATAGTTTTAGTTGCCATAGGTGCTCATAACTCCAGTCCCAGTTACAATGACATGATTTTGTAAATCATGAGTTTTTATTGTCATTATCCTCTCTCTATCTCTCTCTCCTCATCTCTCTTTCTCTTACCAAATAATTGACCAAACTACAGTAAGTTATCATTAACCCCTTTTCCTGTTAATATTTTTACAGCACTATTCCCTATTTACATTCCATTGATGAAACATATTTTAAAATTAAGTTGGAGTAACAGTCGCATCAATTAAAGGTCAATTATACTCAGTTATAAGTATAAATAGTTAGATGTACTTTCAGCGTATAGATACTGGAAGTCACGAGTATGCATTTTAACGTGGTACACATTACTACACATTCACTGGTTCTCTTTCATCAACATATGTTATGAGACCTTGAATGTAAATTGTACTGTATATGATTCCCCAGGTCAATTACAATGTAAGTACAGTTAAGTTGATATTGGTCAGTGCTAAACAATTTTATCATTAAGCAGAGGAAAAACTCTTCACTTGGGTTTTTATATTGATATAATCTCACTACTACCATAAACCAAACTTAGAATGTCATAGTGATAAGGTGTATTTATTAAGTAAGGACGGGACCAATTGAAGTGTTAAAGTACTGTACAGTCTTAGACAATAATAATCCTCAACACGGGTGAATCATGTGAATGAATGACAGCTTCCTTCGGTTCGTTACCTGAAAAAATAGGTTGATTACCTTCTTTTAATTTACTAAAAGCAGCTACTTACTATTCAAAACAATAATTACCATCTTTTCATGTACTACAAGCAGCTACTCACTATTCCAAACAATAATATCATATGAGAACATGAAAACATTAGCCAGCAATTTATTTAGGTTACCCATATGTGTATTAGAACTAATATCCATGACTGTACATAGTAAAGTAATGTGTGCAATTCCAATTGTCTGTATCATAAAACTGGACAAGAACTATCTATATGTATTGATATTTGAACAGCTGAAAGGCACTGGGTCATATGCAAGAACATCTGTGGTGTTGACGATGGCGTGGTACAGGTACGATGGCTGTGTTGTATGTTATATGGAGTCATCATAATGGTACCACGCCATCGTATACATCACAAATGTTCTTGAATATGGCCCGCCCACTGTCCCATTAACACTCACAGTTTAATAACTTTTAACGAGGAACTGTAGCTGTCTGTTGTTTTTTTAACTTATTTTGCTGTTACTTATATTTTTGCTATGGTATATATTGCCACATTCCCATTCCATTCTTCATAATGTAGTAACAAAAAAGTAACCAACATTCCCACATTAGATTAAGAGAAGAGATTCTTTTGTTGGTAAATTGGAAGGCTACTGATACCTCCAAACTATACCAAGAAACAAACACCCCCATTTGTAACATTAAGGTCGTCTGTTTCATGGCATAGTTTGGAGGAATCGGAGACCTTCCAGTTCACCAACAAGAGAATCTCCCCTTAATCCTCACATGTATTTTGTCAAGGTGTTGTTTGGTGCTTCATTACCCAAGAGTTGTATCCATACTGTTGTAGTTAGGATATATTATGACCAAAAGAAATTATGCCCTTAACTGTAATAACAAACTAACTAACCAGTGTAGTATAGGTTAATGAATGAAAGTTTAGTAGTGTAAACATGAAAACCATTTAATGATCATTCCAAATTTAATAACAACAACTGTGTGAGGTATTGTACAGAGTCTGCCTATACTGTATTTACAAGTGAAGTGTGATTTTACTAAAGGTCTTCTAGTCATACGAATACTAATGGTGGAAAAAGAAATGTATGCTGTATTATTATTATTCCTCCCAAGCTTTCAAATGGGTTAAGGAAAACTTTATGAATTTTTAACATCTCAATTGAATGCCAGTGGTTTCCTTTCAGTTGGATAAATTTATCTGAAGTTAATTAATGATTATTCTAAATAGTTTCTTGATGTTGCTTTGATTTATTTTTTAACCTCAGCATACTAGAATGTTTGACTTTAGTCAGAATATGTCATGTGGAGCTATTGCTTCCTCCAAACTATTCCAGGCAACAGGTCACCATTATTTATATAAATGTAGTTCTGTTCCTTGCCACGTTAGAGGAATTAAGGTGCTTTAATGTACCAAAAGTGTGTTAGCCCCTTAATTAAGACACTAGCAGTCAAATGGTTAAATAAACTGTATAGCACTCTACCAATCACTGTATATTTGTGGAGGGATTTAATTCAAAGTCAGGTTGCTGATACGTACCTTGAGCCATGGTCCCTACAATGTTGATGCAAGTGATCTGCTATTGGTATAATCACTCCCCAAGATACTGTATATGCATAAGAATGGTATGGCAGAGTTTGAGTTTGTAGCAAAATAGATGATATGTTTTTTGTTATATGTATGAGATGCTGTGTTGAATGTGCCAAATATCAAAATAAAATGCAGTTCTCCTCAAAACATTCAGACCTTCGTGTTTAGTAGAAACAGAAATAAGCAAGGTGTGATGTGTGTGAGTAGACGGCAGGTGAGGTACTGAACTTATTTATTGGTACTGTAACTGAGCATACACATCTCAATGTTTCCTTGTTCAGTGACATCACTTTATACATGCTATCAATCATAGTGTTTTGGGTTAAGTCCCCTATGTTGGCTGGTTAACTATTTACATGGTGTTTTGAGTGTTTCGCTCATGCTAGTTTTCTTCCATCTTTACTATCTGTTTGATTATTTGGTTTTCTATCTGTAAATTTCATTTTATGATATTTATTTTACTCATCCCCACTCCATTTTATTTCCTGCTCATGTTTTATGTTTCCCAACTTTTGAGGGCCTTGGCCCAGTAGGCTATAGCCAAAATGTTTCCTCTTTCTCACTTTAATTTTCTTAGAAATATAAAGATTAGTTTTTGGAGGGACTGTACATTGGTGCCCTTAAGTTGTATTAATTTGGTTGATGGTTATTCATGTGAGTTAGTGAGAACCATGTAGATGCCTGACACTAAGGGTGATGATATTAAATTTCTTTTTTGACGAAAAGTTCTCTTGTCTCTAACTTTGTATTGCAAAATATTAGGAATCGAGTGACAAAAAAACAGTTTCCTTGAAGAAGACGTGTAATAATACCACCCTAAGAATATTGAAGTACCCCAGTACCCTATCCAAAGTTAAGAAAATCAACTGTATGAGAAAATTGACATTGGTAGCATTTGTTACTGAAAACATTGTAATTATAGAACATTTATGCATCCATAATAATTTATGTACAGAATGCTTACAAATTAAATAACTGTATTTTCAATATATATGGTGACAATAACTCTTGTGTTTTTAACTTATGTAGTGTAGTGCAAAGTAAAATATATATTATTATATATTGCAGTATTATATTAGCAAGTATATACAGTAGGAAATAAAACAGAAAAGAAAAAGCTTGATAGCACAACAACTGTTAAAAAAAATATATGATAGCCAGTGTAGAAGGTGGTAGAGAAGAGGAGGGATAGCAAGTTTTGATGAAAGAAGTAGAATAGGAGTAATAGTTGAAGCTATAATAGTGATTATCTTGGGACTGACGGGGCATCAGATCAATATGAATATCACCTACATATGCAGACCAAATTAGAATATAGTGTTTGAAAAAGTTAAAAATATAAATATCTTTGAAACTTTGGGTCAGAACAGGAAAGTGTAGGTTAATTGTTGGGCACAATGAGGGTTAAATGTTTTCTAGTTTATATGGAAAAACATAGTTGAAAATTCAATATAGGAGAGTAACCTAGTATTAATTGAATTCATATGAAGTCTTAACCAAATGGAAGTAAAACTGGTATTACTTCCACTCTAGACACATTACTGTGTAATGTTATTGATTTATGCATAACTGACGGGGGTTTACAATT
This sequence comes from Petrolisthes cinctipes, assembly GCA_033782935.1. Lineage (NCBI taxonomy): Eukaryota > Metazoa > Arthropoda > Malacostraca > Decapoda > Porcellanidae > Petrolisthes > Petrolisthes cinctipes. The sequence continues at coordinate 54,768 of JAWQEG010003231.1, forward strand.
TGTCACTGGCACTACAACCAGTAATAGAAAACCATTTCAAAAAGTCATAGACTAAATTTGTTGCATGTAGGGTATACAGTAAAAAAAAGTCCATATTCAAGAACGTCCATGGTGCATACGACGGCGTGGTACCAATACGATGGCTCAATTGTTTGTCTATAGACCCGTCAAATCGGTATTACATCATCGTATACACGGTACACAAGAATGTTCTTGAATATGGCCCACAGTACTGAAACATACAACCTTGGATACAAGATTAACAGAGTAACCATTTTCTTAAAGGCCTTTATCACTCAGTTAAGACATATTGCATAGTTAATCATTGCAACCCAACCGTCTGGAGGAGGTTGCAGTTACAGCATGCGGGTGACGACCTTTGATTAAAAAAAAGAAAAAAAAAAAGACAAATTTAATTCAAAAGAGCGCGCGCATGTACGGACCAATCACAAGGTCCGATACAAACCCCGGCATAATGGACCAATCAGAGCGACGTATACTGTTTGGCGCCACAACATTTGCCGCCAATCTGGGAGAGGAGTCAGTCGGGGGAGTGTATATTTATTTTTTCACTCGTATTTTGTCCATTTTTGTGACATTTTGACATTTGCTGAGCCCAATTTAAAGATGGCCAAGGTGCATATAGTTAACGTGGTGGTATTGGACAACCCATCACCATTCTTCAACCCATTCCAGTTCGAAATAACCTTTGAATGTGTGGAGGACTTACAGGAGGGTGAGAATACAAACAATAATACTATATTCAAGAACGTTCATGGTATATACGATGGTGTAGTACTGGTAGGGTGAGAATACAAACAACAATACTATAATGGGGTATATTCAAGAACGTTCATGGTATATACGATGGTGTAGTACTGGTAGGGTGAGAATACAAACAATAATACTATAATGGGCCGTATTCAAGAACGTTCATGGTATATACGATGGTGTAGTACTGGTAGGGTGAGAATACAAACAATAATACTATAATGGGCCGTATTCAAGAACGTTCATGGTATATACGATGGTGTGGTAGTGGTAGGGTGAGAATACAAACAACAATACTATAATGGAGCATATTCAAGAACGTTCATGGTATATACGATGGTGTGGTAGTGGTAGGGTGAGAATACAAACAACAATACTATAATGGGCCGTATTCAAGAATGTTCATACGATGGTGTGGTATACTTGTACGATGGCTCTTGTTTTGTCAATGGAGCCATCGTATCGGTACCACATCATTGTATCCAACACAAATGTTCTTGAATATGGACCATACTAAATACCTTCCCGTGGTTTTTGTATCTGTGGGAAATTTGAACTGTATATATATTGCAATACAAGTTGATAGAATTGTTGTGACTGTTCCACCATCCTTTTCTTGTACCAGGTTTAAATACTAATAATGTAGTTATGGTAGATGTGCTTTACCGTAATTACAATTTTAGATCTTTGGGATGGGCTATGTTTATAATTGTAACTTAGGTCTTTGATATGTTAAAATTGACAGTTGTTGGGTTTAATACTAGATACATGAGTTGCCTGATTATATTACAGTAATTGGAAGCATTACCACCACAGTTGATATGGATGAGAATATTAAAAAGAACACTTCAAACAATCATTGATGCTTAATATACACTGTAACTTAGCCCGCATATTATGCCGCCCATGAGCGGCCCTCTGCGGGACCCTAAAACTGTAACTTATGTTTTAGTAACTGCTTAAGTTAGGCCTAAGTTAAGTCAGTGAAAAGAATTTATTTACTTAGATATAATTTCTTTTTTTCTTTTTACTATATTATAGTGCAGGGCTGCTATGTACCTGCTCCACTCTAAGACAATTTTCTTTGGAAATGTCCCTTGGAACATTTCCAAGATAGGTCTTGCTCAAATGATGCATTTAGAAGTTAGCCTGACTTTACCTGAACTACCTAACCTAACCTAGACCACAGCAGACTATCGGGACCTAACCTGGGCAAACTGCCAGGACCTAACCTGGGCAGACTACCGGGAACTAAAGTCGGGACAAAGTAACAATCTCAATAGGCCACACCCCTTTTAGTCTGTACTCATACGGCTGGCAGTAGTATCTGTAACACCGACGATAATTAATAACTATACAGTATTTGAGTACACTAATTACTAATTTTCGCTTCGTCACAAGTTTACAGTTTTCAGCAACTCATATTTCAGTTTCTCATGTGTCATTTATTACATTGATAACATCATCAGAGTTCGGTAACTTTACATTTTAGTCGGATCTTTAATTATGTTTGATATTATGTGTAACGTTTCACGGCGGCGAGCTCTGCCAGGCCTATGTAAGGGCAGTCAATGACACGTGCTAATCAGTGCCTTACTGGCTGCTGGAGGGGGAAGGTTATGGCATCCACCACTCCACTTTCAGCTATACCCCAAGTCCAGCTAGAAATATTGTCCTTACTTGTTAAAGTACTTTGATAAGAGAGAAATTGTACAAAATAAATGCAAAACTACAGGTATTAAAACATTCTTTTATTGTTCAGTGGATTAAATAATAGATGTTATCAGTACCGTGGTGGTATGTCAAATGGCAGCATTGAGATTGGTATGAGAACATGTTGTGTTATCCACGGCACTGACGGGAAAGGGGGTGTGGACTATTGAGATTGTTACTTTGTCCCAACTTTAACCGTGGTTAAGTACCAGGACCTGACCGGGGCAAACTACTGGGACCTAGCCGGATGTGGCAACACTGCTACAAAATGGCAATATACTGGATAAATACCCTATATAGCTTATTTGGTTTATGGTACATAGCAGCCATTGATGGTACATAACAGCCACCAATGGTTCATATTAGCCACCAATGGTACATATCAGCCACTGGGACATAGCAGCCAACGGTACATAGAAGCCTGTTCCTATATGACACTATACATGAATGGTGGTGAGGAGTGTTAGGTTGCTTGGCATTTTCCATTTTCAAAAAGCATATGATAGAAAATTGGAGCACCTGAGCAAAATTTTGCAAATTCTAAAGCTATCATGCATACTTTGAGGGAAGCTGTGTCCCCCAACCCCTCCAAATGGTTATAGGCCTAATAATCATACAGAGGTGGTGACCAACCCTATAGTGAAGGGGGACAAGGCTCCCCACTACGGGCTTGATCGGAAATACATATACGGATTTTACATGGCTGATGAATGTTTATAATATTTTTTTATTACTATTGATGCATTCAGACTGAAGGTGGTAAATTCATATACACTTAAACTGCCGATATATTTTCTTATTTCCCTTTAAAAAGTTATTACATTTGTAAGGAAACTGTATAATTATTGTTACTCTTACTAATACTAACACTTGGCAGATTTGGAATGGAAGATCATCTATGTTGGTAGTGCAGAGAGTGAAAACTATGACCAGACGCTAGACACGGTATATGTTGGTCCAGTACCCGAGGGAAAACACATGTTTGTATTCCAGGTCAGTGTTACCTGGGATTTTTATTTATTATATTGATTTTAGTTGTACTGTATACATTAGTTATTGTAGTTGTAATATTCATGTTACCACTTTAATAACCTACCAAGAAATGTTTAGGTAAATAGATGACATAAGAGTGCTAATTGAAAGGAGAGAATTATCATGTACTGTACTGTATTTGCCCTGTAATATGAAATTTGATCTGCCATTTAGTTTCACCTGTGCAGCTCAAATACTAAATACATTTTTGGTAATGTTATATGATGATTTATAAGTATAAGTATTGTACTGTCCATAGGAATGCATTGTTATTTGCTTATTACTGGTAAATTATGCATTCTTTATATGATCAGTCGGTTTATGATTCGATTTGAGGCTCTGTAGTAAGTCAAGGGTAAAGTATATTCGACATATTTTAAATACAGGCATATGTATCTTTATTTTAAATATGACGTAAATCAGATAAAATGACATTCAGTCTATTAAAATTTACCCTAGAAAAGTAGTATTGCATTGGTTGAAATAGCTTAAACTGTGTATTATATATTTTTTGTATTTCTGCAGTAATTACGGTTACTAAAACATCCTGCATTAGAAAATCCAGGCAGATCCACCAGATGAAATGTAAATCCCTGTACAGTAATTACAGTTTATTAAAACATTCTGCATTCACCTTTCCAGGCAGACCCACCAGATGAAAAGAAAATACCAGTGGGAGATGCGGTGGGTGTGACGGTGGTATTGTTGACGTGTGGGTACAAAGGGCAGGAGTTTGTCAGGGTCGGCTACTACGTCAACAACTCCTACACCGACTCAGAGCTACAGGAAAATCCACCAGACACACCACAGTTTGATAAGGTAGGAGGGGGTTTTATTTATGTCTGGTTGGGGCGTTACTTTTGAGTTGCGTTCAGTACTTGCTTCTCTCCTTTTGCTGTTCTTGGGTGTTTTCTTAAGGGGATAGTACAGTGTTGGTAAATCTGGAGCAAATTACTCCTCCAAACTATTCCAAGCAACAGGACACCATTATTTTTTTTCATCTGGTCCTGTTTCTCGGCTTACATTGGAGGAATCGAGGCGCTTTAATCTTGAGCAAAAATGTAATTTTCTTTGATGGAGGAATTACAGGTAACTCTAGTTTTACCTGAACATCATGTTTAAAATTCAATTATTTTTTCTACCTGCACTTTTAATCACAATAACATGCACTATCAAATGTCTTGCTTTTATATACAGTATATTGTTTTTTACATGACCTCTTGAGGAATATTATACAGTGCTTTCATACAACAATGGTTATGTGTATGTGGTTTTCTTCAGTTATATTGCATCCAAAGTTTCACTTCAGTCAAATTGAAGTAACAAATGCTATTGTCACCTAATGTTATGTTTATATATTTTTCAGTTGCAAAGAAATATACTGGGAACTCAGCCACGTGTCACAAAGTTCAAAATAGACTGGGATGATGCTAAGGACTCTGAAAATATTCCACCCGCGGAAAATGCGACGGATGGAGCCTCGATGTCCCAGAGCTCCACCGATATAAGGTCTAGTACGGTAGCCGAGAACAGCAATAGCGCTTGTGCCATGGAAGTTTGCTGAATTGGTGTCACTTAGAAAAATTTTTTATATTTGCTTAGGATATATGCGTTTATATTTGCTTAGGATATCTGTGTTTATGTTCGTGAATTGAGGTGGTGTAAGATTTTAGGAGAAGTACCTGTTCCGATGTTTATAATTTTTTCTTGCACAATAATCCTTCCTTATTTAAAGTATGAAGGGAGAATTCGGTCTGTACAGATAGCAGAATGTTAGGCAGAGTTTGTATAATTTTCAGCCCACCCAGGATGGTATTGGTGGAGTAAATGCAAGTTTGTCATTATTTAGCATTGGCTCACTTTGTTGATTAAGGGAAAATTCTCTAGTTGGTGAATTGGAAGGTCTGATAACTCTTAAACTATGTCACAAAACAGATCCCCTATTAGTATAGTTAGGAGGAATCAATAGCCTTCCAATTCACCAACAAGAGAATCTCCCCTTAATGTGTAAATGCCAGAAGGTTTGTGTTACTGTATACCTTCATCAGTACACAATGTCATAAACCATCATGCTAAAAGACTCATCAAATTCTTGTATTGATACCACCTCATTCCTCCTCAGTGGCTTAGAAATTGCTAGTAATTTTCTCATAGTAACCACAAGATTGTATAAAAGTACTGTACTGTACTGAGATTTACAGCTTTCTCTAATTCATTGAAAAGTATTACAAATTTTTATAATAATCACAAACTTTTTTATACTATAGTTTTTATTATTTTATTATTATTATTCCATTTTGGGTAATGATTTAGGTACTGAGTGAGAAAAAGTTGAAATGAGAGGAGTTGCTGTATTAGGTGAAAGGAATATTTAATTATCCCAATATTGATAGGCTCGCTAACTCTGGTATGCATAACAATTAAAATTTATATTATATAGCTACCGATTTTATTTTGGTTGGTCTATTTATCTAACATACCAAAAGAGCATGAATACTGATAGTTATATATAAAACCCATTTGAAGAGAAACCTTACTAATCATGTTCTGCTTGAAGAAGTGGTCACAACATAAATTCCCCTCCTTGGATGATGTTTCTATATTGGTTGATAGAAGGTACATTTTAAACAGGGAGAAGTCGTGATGCTGCTTTCTGTTGTGGTCAAGTTGGATGTGGAGAAACACCAGATTAACTTGAACATTTGAAGTAAGATACACTGGTATTGAACAATACGTTTCTGAGTATGCACAAAGAGGGAGTGACACCCACATCATTTTTTATAATTTTATCTGGGTAATGTGGGAGGAAGAGGAAAAGTTTTCAGGAGAGATTATCTTGTTGGTAAAGTGGAGGGCTACGGATTCCTCCAAACTGTGCCAGGAAACAGATGACCTCAATATTAGAAATGGGGTTGTCTGTTTCTGGTATAGGTAGGAGGAATTGGTAGCCTTCCAGTTTACCAACACGAGAATCTCCCGTTAAACAGTGATGAATAGATTGATTACGGAATGAAACATTAAGCGACATAATTATAATTTGACAGTGAAATGTATACATAGAGTAATTGTCTACAGTGCTATTATTTGTTTACATTTGTTTCAATTTATCTTTGTGTATATCCCCCCCCCCCCCAATGAATTGAAAATATGGGTACAATAAGCATAAGAAAAATGAGAGTAGGCTGCTTTTTTGTAACCAACATTTGTACATTCCTAATTATTTTTTATCTGATATTAATTAGGATCAATGCATAGAAACTTTATATATATTTTTTTCAATGGTAAACTAATCCTCTACTCATTGAATTGGTGTAGTTATTAGTAAACTAGTCTTTCTAAAAGATTTGTGTCTGAGCTGTGTTTACGAATTTTTAATTAAATGTGAATTTTGTATTTTGCCTTTTTAAATGCTTTTCAATCCCAATTAAGCCCCAGAGTAGAGTATAAAGTCTATGGGTGGTATTATTAAATTTACTCTTTGACGAAAAGGCGTTTCGTCACTAAAATAGCATTGCAATATAAAAGAAACCGAGAGAGACGAAGAGAACTTTACCTCGAAGAAGTTTAATAATACCACCCTGTGACTTGGTGTAGGGAATGAAACTGACTGGTTTTATTGATCCATTTCAAGGAAGATTCTTATTATTGTAAATTGGAGGACTAGTGAATCCTCCAAACTATGATGAAAAGCAACAGATCCCCTCTTAGTAACAGTGAGGTGATTTGTTTCCTAGTATAGTTAGGAAGAATCCCAGACCTTCCAATTCACCGACAAGATAATATTCCCTCAAGGGATAGTGGTGTTGGAAAAACTGGAGCAACTCATTCCTCCAAACTATTCCAAGCAACAGCCCACCATTATTATTGTTTGTTTAGTCCCGTTTACTGGCATACTTTTGGAGGAATGAATGCGCTCCAAGTTACCAAAAAGATAATATCCCCTGAAGTGTATGGAGCCATTGTATCAGTTATTGCCTTTGTTAGTAACCATGAGACACTTTGGTCCGTATGCAAGAACATTCATGGTGTTGACGATGGTGTGGTATAAGTACAATGGCTATGTAGTGTCTATGGAGTCATCGTCAACACCATGGATGTACTTGCATATGACCCTTTTTCAATTATGAATACAACTACCTTGTATGTCAACTAAAAATTTCTGTTGGCAAAATGTCCTATACATACTGCTGAGTGTCTTATGTATTTAAAGCTCACAGTTGGAAAGAAAGATTTTTGTGTTGATTATTTATGTGTACTGAGTTACTTATGATGGTGGCTGTCATACACTGTCTTAATTGTTTGTGCGTGATAATTTGTGGTTTTATACATGGTAGGTACACCACTCTGTTTTCATGTCTGGCTAAATGCATCTTTGCAATAAGTACGCTCTTAATAGGACACATGTCTGACGTAGCATCATATCTGCCATTGATTTACTTCATTCATCTTCAAGTTTTGTTCCTTCAGTGTTCTCTTATTGTGGATTACCAAGCCCAATGTCGCCATCTTACTGTACTCTTCCTGAATTTGGCCCAGCAGGCGAGATTGTTTACTGGGTTGTAGTCACAAAGTTAGTAACATTCTTGAAGGCAGAGGTAAGACTTGCTGACTCTTACTACTGTGTATAGTACTAAACATTTAGTTTTACCCTTTATACCCTAGTCAAATACTTCTATATGTTTGATATGCCACTATTTTTATTCCTGTGGTGTTTTTTAAATTTTGTCTTGCTAGTCAACATTATTCATGATTCTGGGCCTTATTTAAGAACATTCATGGTGCTGACGATGCTGTGGTACCAATACGATGACTCCATGAACAAACAACACAGCCATCATTAATATCACGGGTTTTCTTGCATATGGCCCGCTATTCTATCCCATTTCTTAGTTACAGCCCATAGTAGGCTACCATGTATATGAGATGATGCTTATATCTGGGACAGCTGTACTATAAACAGTTTTGAGATGCCCAGAGCTATGGTTGGTGCACTCCAAACTCTCTCAAACTTTTTTGGTGCAACCCACGTCCAACTACTTTATTTATCTACTGTATGGCTCTTCTTCCACTCTATTTCATACTCCCTGTTCTCCCTCCCCTTCCCCTTAGTTTGTAAAGGTAGGAAAATAAATACATCAGACTGGGAGATTTTGTTGACAGAATAACATGTACAAATAACACAATATAATTTTAATTCACATAAATAATGAAGTTAATGTGTTTCTCAGTATATAATGTGCACCACACTCAATTCGTTTGTGAACTTGCAAGTGACTGTGATGGTAGTTGTTTTAGTATATGTAGTTTGGTTGTGTATAGTTTGTGGTAAATGTTGACAGCTGATATGGTCTAAATTCTCAACCCAAGAGTCTAGAACACCAGGATATGTGGAAACTGCAGAGGTGCCAATTGATCCAGTAAAGACACTCCTATTAAGGGAGGATTCTCATTTTGGTAAATTGGGGGGGTTACTGATTCCTCCTAACTATGCCAGAAAATGTATGCCCTCAATGTTACAAATAGGGGATCTGTTGTTTCGTGTCATTGTTTGGAGGAATCGCTATTTACCATCGAGAGAATCTCCCTTTAAGCTATTTCAAACACATTTCTGTTCCTTTTGAGAGTCAATCAGAATTATGGGGGTCATCTTTTATGGACAGATTGAAGAGCAACTGATTCCTACAACAATTTCATGAAGCACACTAATGTACCTCAGGATATTTTGATTTGAGGAATTAGCAGCTTCCCATTTGTCGAAAGATGGCCCCCTTAAAGTAATGTATCAGCTGTTTTAACATACCTAGGGCTAAACATCAACATAACTGCTTTTTCAGATCATATTACAGTAGTGCAAAGATAGTTTCTAATTACATGCATTATAGATACATGTGCATTTGCAGTCAATTATTCACTTTAACACACGAGTCACTGTGAGGGTACTGTACTGTGTCATCTTCAATTCCTTAAACAACAATGGCATTCTCCAACGTTTGTCAATTCCATACTCCAGCCTGTCCCAGCGGATATTCAGATCTTTACTTTCCACAGCAACTCTGTCTGCCTTGGTTTCTCCTACCCCTGGATTGCCATTCTGTACACACTAACAATCTGTCTGTGGGATACTTTCACTGCTACTCTGAATCTCTGTGATGTATACAGTATTGTCTGACAATTCCGAGCTTCCGTTAACTGGGAAGGCAACAAGGGAGTACAGTGAGGTTGGTGATGACGCCTGAGGTCACGCGGCTGAGAAGGCATGTAGGGTTGAGCTGGTGGCAGGGAGAACAGGTACGGAAGGTCAAGTGGATGGTTGGGAGATGGTCAGGCAAGGTCAACCCACTTGCCGCCTCAGGTCACCAACTCCCCAAGGAACTTGAGCGCGAGGATGAGGAGAAATGCTGTGAAGATGAGACCGACCACCAACAACACTAGACCCTGAAGCACCGACGCCTCCGTCTCGGGCGTCTGAGACCACGATAACAACGAACTCTGCAACATCAACAACAGTAATAATTATATTGGGTAACATGTATTATTATTATTTTTTTTTTTTTTTTTTTTTTTTTTTTTTTTTTCCTCCAAAGACTGCACTAGTATACTAATCTGAAGTCCTAATCCATTGTTTATACATATAAAAGTTTTATAAAATAACTGACAATTGACGAGAGAACGTAATAGCTTTATGACCAATTAGCTAAAACCCATGCTCATAAACCTACCTTCTAGACTAAGGAAGTTGCAATATGTAATGATGTATGAAACAAAGTGAAACGTAAACGTGAACATGCTTAACTACACTATTAAAAAAAATTGAAAGGAAATTCATTAGGTTAATCAAACCAATCTTGCAATGCAGTATAATCAAGTTATCCAACAGCATCTCTCTCTGTATGGGGAATTGTTTATTTGGTAGTGGGCAATACTTTGATGGATCTGACACCCTTTTGGACCCGAGCTGTTTCCTTTCATCACTGTCTCCTCCCTCGTGACTACAAGGTCTTTCTGGCCTAGCAAAGCCTTTTTATTATGCTTACATCATCAATACACCATCTGGTCATTGCAACACCATCTTTTTCTTGCAATATCACCAAATTCTCAAACACCATCTGCTCCTCGCAAAACATGGCATCATCAGAAGCTTTGCAACATCATGTGCTACAGCAAAATGTTATCCTACATCTTTTGCTTATCATCATCCTCTTATTAGAGTTATAAATATATCTTTGCATCACCACTACCAGTACTCCTACTACCACTAGTACTACAACCAACTAACAAAACTACTACAACCACTACCAGTACTACTACAACCACTACCAGTACTACTACAACCACTACCAGTACTACTACCACCACTACCAATACTACTACCACCACTACTAATACTACCCACTACCAATACTACTTCAACCTGCTAACACTACTACCACTACCACCACCACCACTACCACTACCAAAATTACTAACCAACTAACACAACTACCAACACTACCAATACTACTACCTATTCCTACTGAAATAAGTTAGTCAAGGGGGGGAAGTTTTGTATTGGTAATTCTGGAGCAACTGAATCCTCCAAACTATTCCAAGCAACAGAATACCATTACTTTTGCTATTCTGGTCCGGTTTCCTGGCATACTTTGGAGGAATCAAGGCACTCCAATGTAACAAAAAAGAAATACCCCCTTAACTCCTATATGTTAATTAAATTTTTACAAGACACCGATAAACAACAAGACCTGGATACTGTATTTATTATTTTGACTCGTGCCTGTACTATGAATATAATTATTATCCCATTTAAATATTACAGGTGTTGGTGAAGAGGTTGTGTAATTACGATAGAGAGCCTACAGGCAGACAGACGACCAATGTTGTTGATATTAAAAGTGATGGGAGTGAGAACGGTAAGGTAAGGTTAGGTCAGGGCCGTGAACCTTACCTTACACTGCTCAAACACATATATACACCAATCACCCTTTCAAACACACACACACACACCAATCACCCTCTCAAACACACACACACACACACACACACCAATCACCCTCTCAAACACACAAACACACCAATCACCCTCTCAAACACACACACACCAATCACCCTCTCAAACACACACACACACACCAATCACCCTCTCAAACACACACCAATCACCCTCTCAAGCACACACACCAATCACCCTCTCAAGCACACACACACCAATCACCCTCTCAAACACACACACACACCAATCACCCTCTCAAACACACACACCAATCACCCTCTCAAGCACACACACACCAATCACCCTCTCAAGCACACACACACCAATCACCTTCTCAAACATAATCACTCCCTCTCACGCACGCACAATCACTCACACATAATCACTACCTCACGCGCACAGTCTCTCACTCACAAAACATACACATTTTCTGTCTAAACACAAGCAATCTTTCTCTTTCTCTCTGTCACACACACACAAAACACATACACATTCTTTGCCTAAACACACATTCTCTCTTTCTCACACATACAGTCTCTGCCTAATACCAATTCTCTCTCTCTCTCTCTCTCTCTCTCTCTCTCTCTCTCTCTCTCTCTCTCTCTCTCTCTCTCTCTCTCTCACACACATCCCTCCTCACTTTTTTTTTTCTCTCTCTCTCTCTGTAATCACTATGAGGAAACACTGACCTTTTCACCTCCCACCCCACGTGCTCACTCATCGTCTGCAACACACTCTTCCCTTTGCAATTACACCCTCAATATCATCCATCAAATGTTGCAATGCCACCTGCCACTAACCCACCTGTATTCCTAGTCGCTGGAGATAATATTTAAGGAGAGATTCTTTTGTTGTTGGTGAATTATTGTTAGGTCTCTCATTCCTCTAAACTATGCCAAGAAACACACACACACCCCTATTTGTACAACCACAATCAAATAACCACCGACACTTTCCTTTCATCATAGTAAATATCTTGGTAATAAAGAATAACACGTGTTTGATTTTGCAGCACCTCATGATAATAATTGAGGGGGTAGAGTTGACGTAAGGTGTTGTTGTATGATTATATTTTGATATGATACTGATTTATTTGCACAATGGAAGGAAAGTGTCGGTGGTTATTTTATTGTGGCTGTACCATTGAGGGCAACTGTTTCTCGGCATAGTTTGGAGGAATCGGTAGCCCTCCAATTTACCAACAAAAATATCTCCTTAATACCCTTTAGTGATGTGAACGTTCTTGCAACATGTTATATAGTCTAGCGTTAGCCAAAGTCTATATTATATACAGTATTATTTACGACATTAAGTTATTTTCGTCCAGCGTTAGTCTAAGTGTAGTGTATACATACAGTCGCGGTCAAATATAATTATCCATATAGGGGTAACTCACGTAAGAGTTTGACAGCTTCCCTCTGTTCCTTAGCTGATAAACTTTTCAATAAATAGGTTACGGTAACTACCATCTTTTAATTTATTACAAGCAGCTACGCACTACTTAAAAAAAATATTATCATAATGTGAACGTGAAAACATTAGACAGTAAATTGTTTGAGATACCCATATGTGGATGATTATATTATTATTGACCGCGACTGTACTTATTGGTACAAGAACAAATAAAGAAGTATATTTATTTGGTGTTGACAGAAATAATAATATGGACGTGACGTGTGTGTACATTGTTTACGACTCGACCCCATCCCACCCCATGACACCTGTTTTGATTATGCTTATTTATTGTTATTATTAATATTGTTTCTATTATAATTTTATTCATTGTTGTTGTTATTATTGTTATTATTATTTATTTTTGTTTTTATTTGTTATTAGCAAGTCACGGTCACCAAGAAAAATAACTTCTAACAACAACAATAACCTAACCATTTCCTACCACTACTACTACTACCACCACCACCACCACCAATATCCTAACCACCTACCACAACCACCAATAACAAACTAACCACTACCAATACCACTACAACAAACTAACCACCATCACCACTACCACTATCACCACCACCACCACCCATAACAACATCAAATTAAGCTACCACAACCACCACCACTACTACCAGTACCGTCACTACCACCACCATCACCAATACCATTACCATACCACCATCACCACCACGATCACCAATACTACCATCACCACCATGATCACCACTACTACCATCACCACCACAACCACCACCACTACTACCATCATCATCACCACTACCATCACCACCACTACTACCACCACCATCACCACCACTACTACTACCATCACCACCACTATTATACCACCATCATCATCATCACTAACCACATACAGGTCAAAGGTGAGGGCAAGGGGTGACCTCTTTCTCACCATCGAGTAACTGATGATTGTTGTACCCTCAGGCCACCTTCACACATATATACATACACACATTCATTCTCTCTCTCTCTCTCTCTCTCTCTCTCTCTCTCTCTCTCTCTCTCTCTCTCTCTCTCTCTCTCTCACACACACACACACACACACATTCTCTTACACAAACACACACACAGAGAGAGAGAGATTAATTGGATATGTCAGTCAGTTCATCAACACACAGGAGGAAACAGGTGATAATTAAGACACAGATGCTGCAGAATAGTATGTGTGTGTGTGTGTGTGAGAGAGAGAGAGAGGGAGAGGAGTGTGTGTGTGTAAGTTAATGTATGAGAGGAATGTGTGTGTGTACGTTTGTGAGTGAGTGTGTCAGAAGTGTACGTGTGTGTGTAAGAGAGAGAGAGAAGAGTGTGTGTGTGTGTGTGCGTCAGGAGAATTGAAAACAGGCAACCAAACCGAGTGAGTTGGCTTTCTCCCTCTCGTCATAATGGTTGGTGGTAGGGGTGAATGCACAGGGTCAGGTTGGGTCAGGCAGGTCAACACCATCACCAATACTGACGACCTACTCCACGCCCCCCTACTCAACTATACATACTTTTCATCTTCTTACTTCTTTTACTTCTCCTGTCCTCTCTGTCTGTCTGTTTGTCTGTCTCTCTCTACCTCCTTCTCTTACTTCCCCTGTTCTCTCTCTCTCTCTTTCACACACACACACACACACAATGCTTCGAAATGCACCCGAAACACTGTGTCGAGGTCAGCAACACAAAACATACGAACAACTAAACACAAACTCTGAGATGTCTCATGAACACAAACAGACAGAACCAGGCTAAACGAATCGTAGGCAAGAATTCACAAAAACAAAGTTCACTCTTTAACTTAAATTTTTTTCGTAAGCGTTTATTCATGGCGAGGACTGAGAACTGGCACTGCTTCGAAATAATAATAACAGGCCATACAAATAGAATAGCAAAAACCATTCACTGCTTCGAAACTGAGCCTGAAACACTATGGTGAGGTCAGTATTGCAAACATACCAACAAGTCCAAACTCTAAGGTGTGGTACCGATACGATGACTACATATACACAACACAACAGAGTCATCGTATAGCCTACCCTTACCAAGACATTCTCAACACTATATTCTTGCATACCACCCCGATACGATGACTCCATACACACACAACACAACAACGTCATCGTATAGCCTACCCATACAACGTCGTCGTCAACACCATGCACGGATATTCTTGCATACAACCTAGTCCGAACCAAGAACACTATAGTCAGTCAGTCAGTCAGTCATCATAGTCAGTCAGTCATCACAACCAGTCAGTCAGTCATTCAGCCATCACAGTCAGTCATCACAGTCAGTCAGTCAGTCAAGCAGGTGTCAGAGGTAAGGGTGTATGGGCCAATTCCACAGTGGCTTATAGGTTTGTTATGATCCTCCCCAACCAACCACACTTGTCGGTCTTTAATTATAGCCAACAACAAACTCAGTATCCATATCCACAAAATCTGTCAGGTAGTTCCATTATTACCATAGTTTCATAGTGGAGTAATCGAATTCATCAAATAATTCACTTATTAGTCATTTACACAGTTGAGTATAATTTGTTAGGGTGCTTGCAAACCAACACAAACCACTCGGGTCAATCGGACAACGGGGATTTTTACCGAGGCAAATTAAACACTAGATTGGAGAACGGGGGACGAAAAACGAAGGAAATAAGTGCTAGTGTGATAAGACCCTTTACTGAGACAAATTTAGATATTGATTGGAGGATGAAGGACGGAAAACTGAGGAAATAGGTGCTTGTGATAGACCCAATATAGAGGCAAATTAAGTTCTAGATTGGAGGACGGGGGACGGAAAACGAAGGAAATATAAGAGTAACAGTGTGATTGACCCATAAGGACTCTGTGATTGTGTACGAGAATTGGTGGCTTCCGATTCCTCCTGACCATGCCACGATACAAGCTCCTTCCATTTAGGTGTGTGTGTGTGTGTGTGTGTGTGTTAAATTTTCTGAAGAGAGAGAAGTGATTTTTTTTTTTTTTTTTTTTTTTTTTTTATCAAAGTGTGTGTTAAAGTTTTTGAAGAGAGAGAAGTAGTGTTATTTTGGTTATCAGTGAGTTAGTTTAGAGTTCTATACGTGTGTGTGTGTGTGTGTTAAATTTTCTAAAGAGAGAAATGGTGTTAAATTTACTGATAAAGAGAGTGGTTATTATTTTTATCAGTAAACAGAGGTGTTATTTATTTATTAATTTATTTATTATCTCTCTCTCTCACACACACACACACACACACACACACACACACACACACACACACACACACACACACACAAAGCCATTGACCGTGACGAAAACCATTAACACCAGACAAACCACACCTGTAAAACCACACCTACCACACTTGTCACACCTGCCACAACAACCACACCTACCACAACAACCACACCTACCACAACAACCACACCTACCTCAACAACCACACCTGCTAATTTGACCCTAGAGACCCCTGTTCTATGATAGGGACAAACTGAATGCTACTGTTTCCTCCAGACTGTGCCAGGCAATAACACAATCTCGGTGGTATACTGTGGAGGAATCATCTGTTTCTTGAGGTAATGTTGGAGGTGTCTGTAGCATCCAATCACAACCACAAAACTTACCACTACCTCCCCTGTCTCTCTGTCTGATTGTTTTTCTCTTTCTGTCTGTCTGTTTGTCTTTCTCTTTCTGCTTGTCTGTTTGTCTCTCTCTATCTGCCTGTCTCTCTCTCTCTCTCTCTCTCTCTCTCTCTCTCTCTCTCTCTCTCTCTCTCTCTCTCTCTCTCTCAACAAACACAAACACACACACACAACACAAAGATACACATACAAACAACACAAAGAAACACATAAACAAACACACACACATACAAAAACAAACAAATACACACACACACACACAACCACACACACACACAACACACAAAAACACAAAGTTGATCTCCCCTTAAGTCCAGATAATATAACCTTAGGAAAGTGACATACATATACATTAGGTTAGGGGTGAAAATTGGGGCTAATTAATACCATAGAGTGTCGAATTGGAGGGTTTTATAGATTACTCCCCTCAAAAGAAATAGTAGTAGTAGTGGTGGTGGTGGTGGTGGTGGTGGTGGT
>JAWQEG010003232.1:0-10000 GCA_033782935.1 Petrolisthes cinctipes
CACCCCAGCTGAACTGTCCCGCTCGATCCTCGTGGTTACCCTGTGGGAGGTATGCATGGGTTTTATGACACTTCACCTCATCTTATTCTTAATTTCACCGCTCGTTACGGATCTTTCACTGCTTTTCTTCATTGCTGTCAGGTTCTTTTTAGTCTCTTTTTCCTTCATTGTTCCTGTGTGTTGTAACTTAGTGCATTGCTTTTACTTTTCGAAATTGTGGTAATATGAGATTGCTTTTCGAAATGTGTGGTAATATGAGAAAGAGTGTGGTAGTGTGGAAAAGAATGATGATGTGTGGTTGGGCAGGGAAATGGTTGATGAGTGTATGTATGTGTTACTGAGTGTTGGATCTTACCTGCTTGGAGAGGTCGCAGGCACAGTTGGCTATGGCGCCCCTGCTGCAGGCGCGTGTGAGGGCATGGACCACACCAGCACTGTTGATGGCATACACGAAGGCCGACTCTCGCGTGCCTGCTGCCACACCAACCATACGGCACGGGCAGCAAGGAAGGAAGGAAGGAAGGAAAAAAAGATCCAATCAGCAATTTACGGTAATGATTTTCTTCATAAACACAATCTTCCACTCTATAGTTTTTATAAATACTTCCACATCGTTGAACTTCGTAAGAATAAGCTTGATCTGAAGCGTTACCACCATCACACACACACACACACACACACACACACACACACACACACACACACACACACACACACACACACACCACACACACACACACACACACCACACACACACACACACACACACACACACACACACAACACACACACACACACACACACACACACATTCCTCCCAAACCAGTCGTGCATGTCTCAAATGAGGAGTTACAATCTGGCTGGCTTATGTTGGTGACGTTGCTATGATATCAGTCAGTGATGCCAAGAATGTCTCCCCCCTTCATTAACTCTTACTACACACAAAAAGAAACGAGTTGGGCCATATTTGTCTAATTGGAGTCTGTGTTTAGTTCTTTTTTTATTTCTGTTGTGTAGGTTGACCGTACCCTGATTTTTTTTTTTTTTTTTTTTTTTTTAATAATTTGAAAGTGTATCGATTCCCTTCTACGTAGCATGATTGTATGACCTTAATAAGATACACGTTAGTCGTATATATATTGAAGTGTTTATTATTATTATGATGAAGAGAAGTATTTAGTTGTGTTAAGCCAGGGGAGCGTATACTTTGGGGGGTACATTGGAGTGCCTTGATTCCTCCAAAGTATACCAGGAAACAGGACCACCAGATGACAAAAATAATGGTGGTGTTCTGTTGCTTGGAATAGTTTGGAGGAATCAGTTGCTTCAGATTTGCCAACACTGTATTCTCCCCTTAATTATTAGTACAGTTTGTCTTGGATTTCATTATATTTACCGAAAAAGACAAAAAATTAAATGAAGGAGCCATAGTCGTGGTGTTGACGATGACGTGGTACCCTTATTACGATGGCTCTGTAGTGTGTCTATATAAGCTATGGAGTCATTGTACCTATACCACGCGATAGTCAACACCACAAAATTTAATGTTTTTGAGTCATCGTACCTGTGCCACGCGATAGTCAAGAGTCATCGTACCTATACCACGTGATAGTCAAAGAGTCATCGTACCTGGACCAAGCGATAGTCAAAGAGTCATCGTATCTGGACCACGTGATAGTCAAGAGTCATCGTACCTGGACCACGCGATAGTCAACACCACAAAATTTAATGTTTTTGAGTCATCGTACCTGGACCACGCGATAGTCAACACCACAAAATTTAATGTTCTTGAGTCATCGTACCTGGACCACGTGATCGTCAACAGTTATGAAGAACACCATGAATGTTCTTGCATACGGCCCATAGCATCACGTACGACCCACACGTCCCTATAGACAACAACAACAACATGGCCGGCCGGTGAAGGGAAGCATCACGTGGCCGAACTCAGGGGCTAATTAGTTTGACAATGGCCACTCTACCCCCGAGATGGATTGTGTGTGTGTGTGTGTGTGTGTGTGTGTGTGTGTGTTTTTTTTTTTTTTTTTTTTTTTTTTTTTTTTCTGAAGGATAGTTAGAATATGACAATACTGTACTTAGTTTCCTTGATTAAATTATGTCATGTGTTCGTTCTCTGTGAGTTTTATTTAATAAGGAGAATTGGAATATCGTTATCACAATGATTATAGTACTCTAGATTGATTTATGTCCTATGTCCCTTGTGTCCCCTCCCCCCCTCCCCCACTCTTCCCCCCCAGCCACTCCTCCCCAACTCCCCCCCCCCTAACTCCCCCACAACTCCTTCCCCCAACTCCCCCCCCAACTCCCCCCCACTCTTCCCCCCAGCCACTCCTCCCCAACTCCCCCCCCCACATTTCCCCTCGCCGCCTAAGGTACCTACTTCCGACGACATGACTGCCAAAGACTGAGGCATCACGAGGTATGGTAGAACAATTCCAACGGGCGTGGTGGAACTGTTTCTGACAATGACGGACCCCCTGCACGGCCCCCTCAGACACAGCTACCATGGCGTCCGGGTGTCGCCTGCAGAGTACACGTTGACGCCTCACCAGTCCAGGGATGTTCTTGCAGTGTATTCTCGTGGAGGTGTATGACGCGCTCAGCTGGGACATGAACCTGGGGAAGAGGCAGAGGGTTAGGATTTGGTTGGATAGAGATGGGGGAAATAATGTTGTTGTTGTTGTAGAGATAGGCTACTGTACAACGAGCTTAGTTTGCTGGGACATGAACCTGGGGAAGAATCAGAGGGTTAGGATTTGGTTGGATAGAGAAGGGGGAAATAATGTACAACGCTCTTAGCTTGCTGGAACATGAACCTGAGGAAGAGTTAGAGGGTCAAGATTTGGATGGAAAGAGACGGTGAGAGAGTTAGGATTTGGTTAGATAGAGACGGTGGAAATAATGTACAACACCCTCAGCATACAGTGTCTTCTCGTGGAGGTGTACGACGCACTTAGCTGATACATAAACCTGTGGATGGGTTAGAGTTAGATGATCAAGAGTTGGTTGAATAGAAACGATGAGAGAGTTAGGAGATAGTTAGATAGAGACGGGGGATATAATGTACAGTACAATATAAAACGCCCTTAGCTTGCTGGCACATAAACCTAAGAAGAGTGAGAGGGTCAAGATATGGTTGGATAGAGACGAGGCAGATAATGTACAACGCAATGATGTAAAATAATGTATATCTCAGTAATAATATAACACTTTTAATACTCTTGGTATGTACGTACCTCCACACTCAGGGAATAAATCAAGTGTATTGAAAAAAACATGGTATCACAAAACAAGTTTGGTGCTTAGTTAATCTCGTTCGGTAAATTACTACTTCAAGGCACAGAGAGATTGACTGATGGTAGAAGAGGGGAAATTATAAGCTTGCTTCTTAAAATATTAATGCTGAACGAGTAAATGATTTTTCTAAGGAAGGAAAAATTACAAAATAATGTAGCAATTTATCATCCTTACTTAACTAATTTTAACGATGGAAGAAGGGAAGAAATTCTAAGTTAGCTTCACACAGCGCTGGATGAGTATAAACTATATTCTAAAGTTTAATAAGAAATAAACTACGTACCGGTATCCCAATTTATCAATCTTGTGTTAATTAAGGGAAAATTCTTATGTTGGTGAGATGGAAGGTCTATGATTTCACAGAACTATGCTACGAAACAGATCCCCTTTAGTACCAATGAGGGCGTCTGTTTTCTGGTATGGTTAGGAGGAATCAGTAGCCTTCCAATCTACCACCAAGATAATCACCCCTTAAATATTAGGTTTGGTGATTCGTCTGCCGGGACTCGACCCATTAAACTTGGCTCGGTTTGTTGTTTGCTGGGTGGTGTGTTTATTTGTTTGTCATCCATACGGCTTTCCCAGTTTGTTATAAGATTGCTTGTGAGATTTTTACCCACATTCGAACAGGAGGTGTTCTTTTTAGTCCCTACGTTGGCTCTTCGTCTGACTCCTCCCACTACATTTCTTTCCACATGCAGCTTCTGTCTTCTTGTACTCCACCACCTCCCCCCTCCCCCCCACCACCAACCTTCCCACATCCCTCCCAGACTCACAAAGAAGGAGGGGCATCCCATTCAAGGGTCTGTTACGCCCCTTACCGTCTGCCACTCCCTCCAGCACTCACTACTACCATCTATCTACCCACGCTTTCATATATTATAGTAACCCGATCCCCTAGAGTACAGAACCCCTTACTGCTTCCCCCAACAACTCTACCCTCGATCTTATACTCATCTCATATAATATTCGAGGAAAGAATGTGTGTGTGTGTGTGTGTGTGTGTGTGTGTAATTTATGTGTATGTGTGTGTGTGTGTGTATAAACGTACTAACACGTGCAAACTCTGAGATGTTTTATGAATACTTTCCCTGATAACTTAGTAGCGTGTTCCTTTTCCCTCGCTCGGGGGGTTTGGCGAGGCATTCTGTTGTGTGTGTAGTGGGCGGTCATAGGGTGAGTGTTGGTTCGGGTAGAAGGCGGGGCTGAGGGGGTCAAGTTGCGACGTATCCCCTTACTCTGGGTATTGTTGTTTTCCCCTGCCTGCCTCCTGGTGATGGTGGTACTGGTCGTGATAGTAGTAGTAGTAGTAGTGGTGGTTTTGGTTTTGGTAGTAGTTGTAGTTGTTATGGTGGTGTGGGGATAGTAGTAGTGGTAATAGTAGTAGTAGTAGTGATGGTGGTACTGGTCGTGGTAATAGTAGTGGTGTTGGTTTTGGTAGTAGTTGTAGTTGTTATGGTGGTGTGGGGATAGTAGTAGTAGTAGTAGTGGTAGTAGTAGTAGTAGTAGTGGTGGTGGTGGTTGTGGTGGTAATGTAGTTGGTGCCCCTCTTCATACCCCTCCTTCCTTCCGTACCCCATCCCCCCTTTGTCCTCTCACCTTCCCTATTCTCACCTCTCCCTTCCCCTCCCCTCCCATCCGTTTCCTCCATCTTCTTGTACCTCTTGTCCGCTTCCAAATTAATGAACGTTTTAATATCTCGGATTTAAATGAGAGACAGAGAGCTATGTTGCAAACGACCAGATTGAAGTGATAAAAACCTGTGTTGCAAAATATTTAATTGACATAAAGGAAGAAGGATGACGTAGGTGGGATTAATAATATGTTGTTAGTTGTCAAAATTAAATGATGATAATTAACACCTACTGAATGTTACAAGGTCTGAAAATTAAATAAACAAGCTGACGTTTCCAGATATCAAAAGTAAGTGACAGTGATGAATAAATATTTGTTCGTGTTGGAAGTCTTGAAATTAAGTGGCAAGATCTCAGAATTAATTAAATAGGGTAAGTTAAGGTATACAGTGCTGGTAAATAATCTGGAGCAACTGATTCCTCCAAAATAGTCCATGCAACAACAACAACAACAGACCACCATTATTTATTTTCTTGAATCTGGTCCTGTTTCCTGGCTGGCATATAATTATACTTTGGAGGAATCAAGACTCTCTAATGAACCAAAGGAATATATTATGTCCTTAAATAGAAGCATGGGGAGGAGGACACCACAAAGGGAACTCACTCATTATTCCCTAACTGATAACGACAAGAGAAATCATCCTGGACCATCGTGATAAACAGGTCTAGTGAGTGAGTGAGTGTGGGAGAGGCAGTGAGTGAGGGAGTGTGTGAGAGGCAGTGAGTGAGGGAGTGAGTAAGGGAGTGTGGGAGAGGCAGTGAGTGAGTGAGTGTGTGAGAGGCAGTGAGTGAGGGAGTGTGGGAGTGGCAGTGAGTGAGGGAGTGTGGGAGAGGCAGTGAGTGAGGGAGTGTGGGAGAGGCAGTGAATAAGGGAGTGTGGGAGAGGCAGTGAGTGAGGGAGTGTGTGAGTGGCAGTGAGTGAGGGAGTGTGGGAGTGGCAGTGAGTGAGGGAGGGAGTGTAGGAGAGACAGTGAGTGTGGGAGAGGCAGTGAGTGAGGGAGTGTGTGAGTGGCAGTGAGTGAGGGAGTGTGGGAGTGGCAGTGAGTGAGGGAGGGAGTGTAGGAGAGACAGTGAGTGTGGGAGAGGCAGTGAGTGAGGGAGTGTGGGAGAGGCAGTGAGTAAGTGAGTGAGTAAGAGGCAATGAGTGAGGGAGTGAGTAAGAGGCAGTGAGTGACAGGGACTTAATTAAATGTAAATTAATTATGTGTGACCTTAGTGGACAAAATGCATAAACTGAGTAATACACTTTAGTAGGTAAGAACATCAGAGTGCCTTCAGTCCTCCAAAGTATGCCACAAAACAGGAGGACCAGATTCAAGAAAATAATATTGGTCTGTTCCATGGAAGAATATGTTGCTCCAGATTTACCCAAACTCTCATGTCTGGTTATGAAGTTCAGAGTTGTTTGTTTGGCTTCCTATAGAGGCGACTGTATTCTGTAAAACTCGAATAAATAAATATATAAATAAATAAATAGATAAATAAATAAATAAATAAATAAATAAATAAATAGATAAATAAATAAATGTATAAATAAATAAATAAATAAATAAATAGATAAATAAATAAATAAATAAATAGATAAATAAATAAATATATAAATAAATAAAAAGATAAATAAATAAATAAATAAATAAATAGATAAATAAATAAATAAATAAATATATAAATAAATAAATAAATAGATAGATAAATAAATAAATAAATAGATAAATAAATAAATATATAAATAGATAAATAAATAAATAAATAAATGAAAAAAATAAATGCTTTTTATAAGGAGAGTCTGTACACATGGTAATCTAAAATAATGTGTACTGGTTCGTCCAAATTTTACCACACAACAAAATCTCCTATTGGTAACTTTATGGTGGTGTTTCTTCTCTTAATGAAAAGTAAAGCGAAGGAAATACAATCATAATATTAAGGAACCCTGTGATGTAGTCAGAAAATTGGAGATAAATGAGTCCTTCAAATATTGCCACGAAACGCCACCTATATGGAAGGAGCTTGTATCGTGGCATGGTCAGGAGGAATCAGAAGCCTTCAATTTTTATACCAGATCACAAGGTCCTTAAGGGGAAAGTGCAGTGTTGGTAAATCAGGAGCAAATGATTCCTCCAAACTATTCCAAGCAGCAAAACACCATTGTTTATGTTCATCTGGTCAAGTTTCCTGGCATACTTTGGAGGAATCAAGGAGCTACAATGTAACAAAAGTGAATTACCCCTTTAAGATGGTAATTCTTTTTTGTTACATTGGAGTGTCTTGATTCCTCCAAAGTATGCCAGGAAACAGGACCATATGAACAAAAATAATGGTTGGTGTTCTGTTGCTTGGAATAGTTTGGAGGATTCAGTTGCTCCAGATTTACCAACACAAAATTTCCCCCTTAAGGAATAAAATAATGATAACTTTCACCTCATCTTGTTGTTGTTGCTGTGGGAATATTAACCTTGGAGCTCCTTCATGATCATAATTATAGCCTACTTTTTCTAATGTGTTCTCGGAAACGTAGAACATGAACACACCACCGGTCTGTATAATATTTAACATACACGGAAAATGCTTCGGTGATTGTTATCGGGTTATGAAAGAGAGACCTCACCAGAACTTGATCTTGGTGCCGTGAGACCAGTCGTTTCTTGCACCAATTATGATCACTTTAACACGACTCGTTACCTAATTATGATCACTTTAATACGACTCGTTCCCTAATTACGATCACTTTAACACGACTCGTTCCCTAATTATGATCATTTTAACACGACTCGTTCCCTAATAATTATGATCACTTTAACACGACTCGTTCCCTAATTATGATCATTTTAACACGACTCGTTCCCTAATAATTATGATCACTTTAACACGACTCGTTCCCTAATAATTATGATCACTTTAACACGACTCAATCCCTAATTATGATCACTTTAATAGGACTCGTTCCCAAATTATGATCACTTTAACACGACTCTTTCCCTAATAATTATGATCACTTTAACACGACTCGATCCCAAATTATGATCCCTTTCCTTCGTCTCCATTTCTACCATTTATCATAATTACTCTTGTCTTCTTAACTCCTCTTGTCGTTCCCATGTACAGTTAATCAAGTAGAAAGTGCAAGAAAAATCTGGCAACATCTTCACCACCACCACCACTCAAAGTTCAGCCAATCACATTCCACTTTACATTGGCTCTGGGTTTCCTATAGTGATTCATTCATATAGATACGAGCTCGGGTTTACTACAAAGAGCTGTGCCAGATGTTGTCAATTAAGGGGAGGGTACAATTTTGGTATATTTGGAGATAATGATTCCTCCAAACTATTCCCAGCAACAGTTCACCATTATTTTGTTTAATCTGGGCCTGTTTCGTGGTATACTTTGGAGGAATCGAGGCACTCTAATGTACCATAAGTATACTCTCCCCTTAAAGCCAGATTTGTCTTGCACTTTCTACTTGTTTAACTGTACACTCTCTCTCCCTTCTTCCTCACCTTCCTTATCTTCTTTCCCTCCTCACCCGTTCATTAAGCATCATATTCGTAGGTACCAAATGCACAAGAAGGTATAGGTAGGGTGTACAGTACATAGTTACATAGAGAGGGTACATTATATCGTGTACAGTACTACCTACGAACCACCACCTCCACCTCCACCTCCCTTCCCATTACGTATAGTTGTAGGCAAAATGTTGGTCCCTCTTCCCCTTAAAAAAAAAAAAAAAAAAAAAAAAAAAAAAAAAAAATAATAATAATAATATTGTTGGTTCTGTGTTGTTTGAAGAAGTTTATGTTTTCAGTTTTGCTTTCTTTTATTATTATTATTATTATTATTATTATTATTATTATTATTATTATTATTATTATATTGTACAGTGGTAAGTTAATGCCTGTGTGTGTGTGTGTGTATGTCATCACAGGTTACGGTATATTCTATTAAATGTCTGATTTTTAAGAATGCATGTTAAGGGTACAGTCACCAGCACTAATAAGTATACAGCTTTGGTTGAAGTTCTGATCAGTCCAATTCACCAACGAAGTAATTCCAATCGAGATCTTATCGTGCATTTATTTACTGTCTCTAGGTATTCGAAGCACACCTGAATACTAATTAGTGCTCTTGACTGTAGAGTACATACATATAAGTTTTGCAGACAACGGTACCTGCTAAGTGATATGGTCTTTGTAATTCACGTCACTAAATTTCAATATGACGTAGTTCTCTTCTCCCTGAACACTGCTTTTATCGCCTCATGTACCGTACTCAAAGATATTTTTTTTTTTTTTTTTTTTTCCATCTTTTTTTTCATCTTTTTTTTTTCAGTTTATTTACATGATTCTGCTGTCTGGGTAACAATAGCTGCCAGTAATAACAGTAATATGCCGTTGGTGTCTGCTTGAACCCAGTCACTACCGTATCTGATCATTTTACCCGAATTTGGTTATATTATATAATTTTTTTAGGGTTAGATTCTTTATATATCGTTAAACACAAACCCATAGCATTCTGGACTTCATCTCTATCATCTTTTTCTGGCGCTATATGACCTCGCTGTTGTGGCACCTAATATCAGTCAATCAATCAATCCGGACTTCGTTTCGCTACTGGTTAAGATCTCAAGATTTCAGTGAGATATATCGGTAATCCGTAGGTGTCAGAATATGGTATTTAAGGACCCTGTGATCGTGTATGAGAATTGGAGGCTTCTGGTTCCTCCTGACTATGCCACGAAACAAAGCTCCTTCCATATAATTATATAGGTGGTGTTTCGTGGCAGTATTTGAAGGACTCGTTTACCTCCAATTTTCTGACTACATTACAGGGTGCCTTAAGAGTGTATATACCCGACTATGTTCTCTCATTCTTCGTGATTTGTCTTTTCAGTACACGCCTTAAAACCCTGTGTGTGTGTGGGGCGGGGGGGGGGGTAATTTGGCCCTAAAAGACATTAATTGTGTAGGTACTGTGGTCTCTTCCAGCAATTTTCCACTGGTCTATACTGTACACTCGTGATACGTAATTTCTGACCAGAGACGAAC
>JAWQEG010003232.1:15000-22423 GCA_033782935.1 Petrolisthes cinctipes
GCGGTTTTAATCCTGGCGAAAATGCACCGATTCACTTCTGATAATTAGATATAAGTCTGGAGTGCATTTCAGTGTTTATTATAAGTCGGGGATAAGTACCTAATAGTTGTGTAAATGTTTGGTGAAATTTGTATCAGATTATTACGTTATACAAAAAAAAAAAAAAGTAAGTATTTTCGCCTGGACTAGAATACATATATATATATATATATATATATATATAATTATATATTGAGTGTAATGTCCCGCATTCACTGAAGGAGGTAACTACAAGTAACTGTATTAACAAATGTGGCACAGGTTATTTTGGGTGAACTAATTATGGAAGTTGTGGTATGTTTTATAGTAGAGGTAGCTAGGTTGTGATGGAGTTTTTGGTGAAAGAAGGAAAGTTTTTTATATATTTGTATTATTTCTATGTTCGTCAGGAAAACAACATTAGAAAAAATAAACAGTTGATTTTTTTTTTCTACGTGGACAATATTTTAAGAAAATTGTTATGGTTGTTATTAGAGAATTAAATGGTCATTATTCTACCCATCCAATGCCACGAAACACTCAGTCAGTATAAGCAATATTAGGGGGATAACACACTTTGGTAAATCAGAAGCAAATGATTTCTCCAAACTATTCCAAACAACAAAACACCATTATTTTTGCTCATCTCGTCCTGTTTGCTGGCATGCTTTGGAGGAATCAAGACACTCCAATGTACCCAAAGTGTATTATCCCTTTAAGTATTGTTTGGTGACCTAATGTAGTCTGAAGGAAACATTAAGATTCCAATTCAACGACAAGACCCAAACCAACTCATTCAGTGATGCCTAGAGGGGACCCACACCCACACCCACACCTTTGGGTCTGGTGGTGATGGTAGAGAGGGGACCCACACCCACACCTTTGGGTCTGGTGGTGATGGTAGAGAGGGGACCCACACCCACACCTTTGGGTCTGGTGGTGATGGTAGAGAGGGGACCCACACCCACACCCACACCTTTGGGTCTGGTAGTGAGGGTAGAGAGGGGACCCACACCCACACCCACACCTTTGGGTCTGGTGGTGATGGTAGAGAGGGGACCCACACCCACACCTTTGGGTCTGGTGGTGATGGTAGAGAGGGGACCCACACCCACACCTTTGGGTCTGGTGGTGATGGTAGAGAGGGGACCCACACCCACACCTTTGGGTCTGGTAGTGATGGTAGAGAGGGGACCCACACCCACACCTTTGGGTCTGGTAGTGATGGTAGAGAGGGGACCCACACCCACACCTTTGGGTCTGGTGGTGATGGTGGAGAGGGGACCCACACCCACACCTTTGGGTCTGGTAGTGATGGTAGAGAGGGGACCCACACCCACACCCACACCTTTGGGTCTGGTAGTGATGGTAGAGAGGGGACCCATACCCACACCTTTGGGTCTGGTAGTGATGGTAGAGAGGGGACCCACACCCACACCTTTGGGTCTGGTAGTGATGGTGGAGGTGGTGCAAGTTTCATCAGCATGATTCCCGGTTGTGTCAAGAGAGAGTAAAAAATGTAATATCCATATTTTGTGTTGGATAATGAAGGTGATAAAGGAGAATACGAGCCACTACGAGCACTCTATCTTGCTCTGTGGAGATATATGTGTAATTATGAATTATCTCGATCATGTAACTATACGAGTGAAACCACAACTTTTCTCAAAGTACATGATAGCCAACATGTTTTCCTAATAAGGTATTTAATTCTGCAAACAGTGAAGAGAGCTTTGTTGTGAGAAAACTTACTTACGTCCAATCCAATTCCACTTGCCTGTGTGTGTTTGTGTGTGTGTCAGAGAGAGAGAGAGAGAGAGAGAGAGAGAGAGAGAGAGAGAGAGAGGGGTGGAGACAGGTGACAGGGTAAAAAGTAGTGTGTAAATAGAATCTGACAGGAGACGGGATAGAAATCAGTTGATAAAAGAGAGAGGAAGGGCGGGGTGTGACCAGGTGACAAGATGGAGGTGGTGAGTGGGGACAGAATAAACTGGGATGGATAAAAGAAACTGTAGAGGAGAATAGGGTGGATGGGAAACAGAGTGGAGATCAGAGGAGTGTAGACAGGCACTGAAGTTGAAGTGGAGAGAGAGAGAGAGAGAGAGAGAGAGAGAGAGAGAGATTAAATACTGTGTCACTGTCAAGAGATAACGAACCACACCCTTCTTGCCTGAACTACGGGAACCCACTACCACTAAGAGTATCCTGAGGCAAGAGGTGGAGGAGGAGGGGTGGATGAGAGAGAGAGAGAGAGAGAGAGAGGAAAGGAGGAGGAGGAGGGGGAGTGAATGAGAGAGAGTTAGGAGGGAGGGGGTGAATGAGAGAGAGATAGGAGGGAGGGGGTGAATGAGAGAGAGATAGGAGGGAGGGGAGTTAATGAGAGAGAGTTAGGAGGGAAGGGGTGAATGAGAGAGAGAGGAAAGGAGGAGGAGGAGTGGGGGGGAGTGAATGAGAGAGAGAGAGAGGAGGGAGGGGGTGAAGGAGAGAGAGGAGGGAGGAGGGAGGGGGTGAATGAGAGAGAGAGGAAAGGAGGAGGAGGAGGGGGGGGGAGTGAAGGAGAGAGAGAGAGGAGGGAGGGGGTGAAGGAGAGAGACAGAGAGAGGAGGGCTGTGAATGAGAGAGAGGTGGAGGAGGGGGGTAACTGAGAGAGAGAGAGAGAGGAAAGGAGGAGGAGGGGAGTGAATGAGAGAGAGAGGATGGGGGGGGGGGAAGAGGTTGAAGGAGAGAGACAGAGGGGGAAGGGGTGAAGAAGAGAGAGGAGGAGTGGACAAGGGGGAAGGGGGGGGATGGGAGAACGTACTAAGAAAGAGACAGACAGGTTCAAGGGATGTCGACAGGACTGGGGGAACGTAGTGGTAGAAGAAGAAGGAGGAGGAGGTGATGATGATGAAAGAGGAGAAATATAAGAGAAATACAATAAACTAGAGGGAAAATACGGACGAGGGGAAGAAGAGGAGGAGGAGGAGGTGGAGTTTTTTCTTTTTTTTTTTTTTTTTTTTTTTTTTTTTTTTGGTGGAGGTGATAGAAGAGGAATAATGGAATGGAATAGAGGGAATATACAAGAAATAGAAGGGGTATTTTATTAGGTTAATGGATAGAAGGATAATTATACTCTTGGCCTAGAATGTGTATGATTAAAAAAATATAAGGGAATAAACAATGAAAAAAGGGATGAGGATAACGAGAGTAAAAGGAGCAGCAGAGGAGGAAGAGAACAAAAAAAGTGAAGACAAAGACAATGAAAAGTGGAAGGAGGGAGTACAGGAGGAAGATAAAAACAAACATGAAACAATGAAAAAGAGAAAAATATGAGGAGGATTAACAAAAATAGATAAAAGATGTGAGGATAGACAGGCAGACAGCTGACTCAAAGATAAGAAAGGGAGGATGAAGAATTGCAATGATAAAACGATAAGGAAAAGTAGGATGAAGAAAAATAATAACAATAATAATAATAATACGAGAGAGAAAAGTAGGATGATTAATAATAATAATAATTATAATAATAATAATAAAACGAGGGAGAAAAGTAGGAAGAAGAAAAATAATAATAATAACACGATGGAAAAAATATGATGAAGAAAAACGATAAAGAAATGTAGGATGAAGAAAAATAATAATAATAATAATAATAAAACGATAAAGAAAAGTAAGATGAAGAAAAGAAAACAAAAAATAAAAGATGAGGGGAAAGACAGACAGACAGACAGAGAGACAGACAGACAGACAGACAGCTGACCCAAAATCTGACGTGGCTGGCCTTGCAATGCAGTAATGACACACGAGCCCTCGATTAATGGTGACGAATGGAGTAGAGATAAGCGGTGTCGCCTCCTCCTATGTTAGTAATGACATGTCCTCCTGGCTAGCTCACCCATCCATGTATACCCTTCCCTTCCCCCCACCCATGTACCCCTTCCCTTCTACCCATGTACCCTTTCCTTCCCTACCCATGTACCCCTTCCCTTCCCCCATCCATGTATACCCTTCCCTTCCCCCATGTACCCCTTCCCTTCCCCCACCCATGTATACCCTTCCCTTCCCCAACCCATGTACCCTTCCCCCATCCATGTATACCCTTCCCTTCACCCACCCATGTACCCCTTCCCTTCCCCCACCCATGAACCCCTTCCCTTCCCCCACCCATGAACCCCTTCCCTTCCCCCACCCATGTACCCCTTCCCTTCCCCTACCCATGTACCCTTCCCCCACCCATGTACCCTTCCCTTACACATGCACCCTTCCCTTCCCCCACCCATGTACCCTTCCCTCACACATGTACCCTTCCCTTACACACCCAGGTCCCCCTCCACCACCACCACCACGGGTTTAGTACAGACGTGATGCTGATGTTTTTGTTGTTGTGGTGGTGTTGGTGTTCCCGTGAGATGTTTGTGTTGTTATTGTTGTTGTGGTTATGGTGGTGTTGTTCCCGTGAAATGTTTGTGTTGTTATTGTTGTTGTGGTTATGGTGGTGTTGTTCCCGTGAAATGTTTGTGTTGTTATTGTTGTTGTTGTTGTGGTGGTGTTGGTGTTCTTGTGAGATGTTTGTGTTGTTGTTGTTGTGATGGTGGTGGTGTTGGTGACTCGTGAGATGTTTATGTTGTTGTTGTGGTGGTGTTGGTGTTCTCGTGAGATGTTTGTGTTGTTGTTGATATTGTGGTGGTTGTGGGGGAGGGGGGAGGGGTTGATTTGGCCCTCTCCTCCACCACCACCATTAGGTACTCTAGTATAGATAGTCAAACCAAACAGCCTCGCAAGGATCACCAGGTCTGTTGCTGTTTGTAGGTCCTTTGTATTCCTTTGTATAACACCACCACCAACAACAACAACAACAGCAATAACCTCACCTCCACCACCACCACCACCACCACCACCACCTACCATAATCACCACCACCACCAACAACAACAACAACAACAACAACAACAATCTCACCTCCACTACCACTACCACCACCACCACCAACAACAACAACAACAACAACAACAATCTCATCTCCACTACCACCACCAACAACACCAACAACAACAACAACAACAACAACAACAACAACCACCTCACCTCCACCACCACCACCACCACCACCACCACCACCACCACTACCTATCCAGCAGGGCCTCCGGTGTGAGCTTCGTGGGTCTTGGAGTAATTGTGGAGTGAGAGGGAGGTGATAAATCCACAGCTGAATTATGGTACAGCCTGGCTTGTTACTGGTGGTGTCGCCGTGTGTGTGTGTGTGTGTGTGTGAGAGAGAGAGAGAGAGAGAGAGAGAGAGAGAGAGAGAGAGAGAGTGTGTGTGTGTGTGTGTGTGTGTGTGTGTGTGTGTTGTGTTGTGTTGTGTTGTGTGTGTGTGTGTGTGTGTGTGTGTGTGTGTGTGTGTGTGTGTGTGTGTGTGTGTGTGTGTGTGTGTGTGTGTGTGTGTGTGTGTGTGTGTGTGTGTGTGTGTGTAAGGGGGCCACTGGGTTCACCCTTGGTTGTACTCTCTATCACTATCATCTCCATCACCACTACCGCCAATATAACTAACAATACAGCTCTCTCTCTCTCTCTCTCTCTCTCTCTCTCTCTCTCTCTCTCTCTCTCTCTCTCTCTCTCTCTCTCAAAGGTTTTTCCACCATTACTATACCAACCACCACCACAATCACCACCACCACTCTAACCACGACCACCACCACCTTAACCACAATCACCACCACTATCTCGTCTACTACTATCCTTCTCATCTTTGCCACCAGGTATAAATTCTCTCCGATCTTGCTCACTCCTCCATTGAATACTTCCCTCCCCCTCCCCACCAATTATCTCTCCTTCCAGCCTCTGTTCTCCTTCACTCATTGATATCTGATTACCCATTATTATCTTCTTTAATAATTGGGAATGGCACAAGTAGAGTGGAAATCAGTAACTTCCATTTAATTCGAGATTGTATAAACATATCTTTCACGCTAACAAATTGATGTTGTGAACAGTCAATATTCAATGTTTATATGCTTTGAAAGAATCATCTCATTTAGGTCATATGGAAGGCTACTGAATCCTCCAAACTTACCAGGATATATATTTTATCTAGATATATTTAAGAGACGCTCACAGTTGAGAGGCAAAGTAACAAAATGATAAAAATAAGTTGTCGTCTATGTTTGTCAGTCAACATAAAGTCTGACCACTTTGATGGTGGACAACCCTGACCCCTTCATCCCTGTGACGCTGGTAAAGCTGGATGTTTGTTGTATAAAAACATATGTTATTTATGGACCAGGAAAATATTTGAGGTAAACAACGATTCGTGTGAATGAATGTGAAAGCTTTTACACCCGAATATGATGAAGTGTACAGGCTACCAGGAAAACCAGGCGAGGAGCGAGATGGGTGATAGGCCAGAAGGCAGGCAGGCAGGCAGGCAGGTAGACTGACAGACAGACTGATGGACAGGCAGGCAGGAAGACAGACAAACAGACAGATAGACAAGCAGATTAGCAGTATTGGTCTCAAAAAACGCACACTTGGTGTTCATCAAAATTATAATATGCATTAAGGAGGGACAGGATTGGGTGATGGTGATGATGAATGTGGTGATGGTGATGGTGGTGGTGGTGGTGATGGTGATGGTTGTGGTGATGGTGATGGTTGTAGTGGTGGTGGTAGTGATGGTGGTGGTTGTGGTGATGCTTAAGAGGTTAGGAGAAGGAGTGGAACGCACTTGCAACACTCTCAGTTGAAATGTCAGGTATATACCGTTCGTAATGTATGCAAGATCACGGTGTGTCTCTCTGCTCGCCCCTCCTAGTCAAGTCATTCCTAGTACCATTCCTTCCTAGCCACTCCCCACTGCCCCGCCCTACTTATACTCATACCTCACCCTATCTTACTCACTCCACCAATTATAGACACACCCACATCTCACCTGCACCAACCTGTTCCTAAACCTCTGAATGTTTTATCCTGCAAACACACGCAATGGTAATTCAGAGCCCAGTAGCTTTCAGACGTCTTCAGAAATACTCCCAGAATGGTGAATTTTTTTCCAGCATCCACTGAGGGAGACGGGATGTTTGGAGACGGGAAGTTTTGCACCGCATTCCCCGAAAACCGTAGAGATAGGAAGGAAGGATTTGGTTATGTGGTTGATACACGGTGTCTAGTATATTTTCTTCGTATCTTTATCCCGCAGTGAGCTGTCAGCGAGAAACATTACTATAGTTCTCGCCATAAATTTAGGAGACGCGAGCAGAGCCTTTTGTGTCGGTCCCTCACACACTAAACTATGTCAGCCGACCTCAGAGGATGCTGATAACGGAGGTGTGTGTGTGTGTGTGTGTGTGTGTGTGTGTAAAAATGTTGGTGGGAGAGGTACAGGATATATTATAGTAAGTGTGGTGAGGTGTGTGTGTGTGTAAGAATG